>CM050166.1:266847199-267108554 GCA_027410445.1 Discoglossus pictus | reverse complement strand
AACCCTAACACCCCTCACACTTATCCCTAACACCCCTCACCCTAACCCTAACACCCCTCACACTTAATCCTAACACTCCTCACCCTAACAATAACACCCCTCACACTTATCCCTAACACACCTCACCCTTACCCTAACACCCCTTACACTTATCCCTAACACCCCTCACCCTAGCACCTAACCCTAACACCCCTCACACTTATCCCTAACACCCCTCACCCTAACCCTAACACCCCTCACACTTATTTCTAACACCCCTCACCCTAACACATAACCCTAACACCCCTCACACTTATCCCTAACACCCCTCACCCTAACCCTAACACCCCTCACACTTATCCCTAAGACCTAACACCCCTCACACTTATTCCTAACATGCCTCACCGTAACACCCCTTACACTTATCCTTAACACCCCTCACCCTAACACCCCTCACACTTATCCCTAACAACCCTCACCCTAACCCTAACACCCCTTACACTTAACACCTAACCCTAACACCCCTTACACTTATCCCTAACACCCCTCACCCTAACCCTAACACCCCTCAAACTTATCCCTAAAACCCCTCACCCTTACCCTTACAACCCTCACACTTATCCCTAACACCCCTCACCCTAACACCTAACCCTAACACCCCTCAGACTTATCCCTAACATCCCTCACGCTAACCCTAACACCCCTCACACTTATCTTTCACCCCTCACCCTAACACCTAACCCTAACACCCCTCACACTTATCCCTAACACCCCTCAACCTAACCCTAACACCACTCACACTTATCCCGAACAACCCTCCCCCTAACCATAACACCCCTCACCCTAACACCCCTCACACTTATCCCTTCGGCATGTTGTGGATCGGGTGGATAAATTATTGGGAGGGGCTGGTAATGAACCGGCGGTCTTGGTACACATTGGTACCAATGACAAAGTTAGTGGAAGATGGAGCGTCCTAAAGAATGATTTTAGAGAATTAGGGAATAAGCTTAAAGCAAGGACCTCCAAGGTAGTATTTTCTGAGATACTACCAGTGCCACGTGCTAGCCCAGGGAGGCAGAAGGAGCTTAGGGAGGTTAATGCGTGGCTAAAAAAGTGGTGCAGTGCAGAGGGTTTTGGGTTTTTAGAGCACTGGGCTGACTTCTCACTTGGGTACAATCTCTATAGCAGGGATGGATTGCACCTTAATGATGAGGGCGCTTTTGTGCTAGGGGATAGGATGGTAGAACGGCTGGGGGAGTTTTTAAACTTGTAGGTGGGGGGGAGGGACTATATAGAAGTATTGGGGTAAATAGGGTAGAGAGGGAAAGGGATGAATTATTTACCCATGGGGGAGGAGAAGGGGGGAGGGTTACAATAGAAAGTAGGGAGATATTAATAGGGGCCTCAAATACAGTGGCAGACATTTCACAACAGCAGAGCCATAGCAACATAAAGTGTATGATTGCAAACGCAAGAAGTTTGCCTGGGAAAATGGATGAGCTAGAAATATTAGCAGTACAAGAAAAATGGGGCTTAATAGGCATTACGGAAACATAGTGGGATGAATCTCATGACTGGACTGTTAATCTGGATGGTTATAACCTATTTAGGAAAGATAGGGGAAATGGTAAAAGAGGAGGAGGGATCTGTCTTTATGTTAAGCCTGAATTTAAGCCTATAGTTAGAGAAGATATTTATGCTGGCACTAACGGCATCATTGAATCCTTGTGGGTTGAGCTAAATAGTGGAGGAGCTAATTCTAAATGCATATTGGTGGGAGTATGCTATAAACCCCCAAATATAGCTGAAAGTGAGGAAATACAATTATTGTTACAGATTGGAAATGCAGCTAAGCATGGGCAAGTTCTAATAATGGGAGACTTTAATTACCCTGAAATAAACTGGATAAATGAGACCAGCAGCTCAGCTAAGGGGAGCAGGTTCTTGAGTACCCTCAGGGATCATTATCTAGCCCAGGTAATACAAGAACCTACTAGAAATTGGGCCATCTTGGATTTAGTCATCACAAGTAATATTGATATAATATCAAATGTAAAAATAGGGGAACCCTTGGGGTACAGTGATCATAACACAGTCTCATTTGAGATTGAATACAAAAAACAGAGTTGTAAGGGGCCAACAAAAACTCTAAATTTGAAAAGGGCTGACTTTAATGGGGTAAGGCAGCAATACAACATATAGACTGGGACAAAGAACTTACAGGGAAGAATACTGAAAATAAATGGACAACATTCAAATCCTTACTAAATAAACATACTCATCAGCATGTACCATGTGGAAATAAAATGAATAGGAGTAAATCACATCCCATGTGGCTTAACAATGACTTAAAGATCATGATGAGGAAAAAGAAATATGCATTTAAATTATACAAGAAGGAGGGAACAGAGGCAGCTTTATGTGACTATAAGGAAATCAACAAGGCTTGCAAAAGGGCTATTAGACTGGCTAAAATAGAAAATGAGAAGTCAGTTGCAATGGAAAGTAAGACTAACCCTAAAATATTTTGTAAATATATTAATGGGAAGAAGGCCAGGAAGGAATCGATAGGACCATTACAATGTGACACAGGCCATCTGATAATTAGTGACCAGGAAAAGGCAGATGAGCTAAATAGGTTCTTTTCGTCGGTTTACACAAGGGAGGTACCAGTGGTTGGGACATGGCAACATAATGGGGCTACACTACCTTTACTAAATAATTGGTTAACGCAGGAAGAAATACAAAAGAGGTTGGAGAAAATAAATGTTAATAAAGCCCCAGGTCCTGATGGAATACATCCAAGGGTACTGAGGGAGCTGGGTTCTGTAATAGTCAAACCATTATATCTAATCTTTAAAGACTCACTCACTACAGGGTCTCTACCAGATGACTGGAGAAAAGCAGAGGTGATACCTATATTTAAGAAGGGATCTAGAGCAAATCCGGGGAATTATAGACCAGTGAGCCTCACTTCTGTAGTTGGGAAGCTTTTAAAAGGGTTAATAAGGGACAGAATACAAGAATATGTCTATTTGAACAGGATCATAGGTAGCAGTCAACATGGATTTATGAAGGAAAGGTCGTGTCAGACCAATCTAATTAGTTTTTATGAGGAGGTTAGTAGGAACTATGATCAGGGCAACTCAGTGGATGTAGTCTTTTTAGATTTTTCAAAGGCATTTGATACAGTGCCACATGGAAGACTAGTGAGCAAACTAAGGGATACAGGAATTGCAGTAAATATCTGCTCATGGATCGAGAGCTGGCTAAAAGACAGGAAGCAAAGGGTTGTTGTAAATGGAACATACTCCGATTGGTCTAATGTGATAAGTGGGGTTCCTCAGGGCTCAGTATTGGGTCCTCTCCTTTTTAACATATTTATTAATGACATTGAAGTAGGACTCGAATGTAGTGTCTCCATTTTTGCTGATGACACTAAGTTGTGCAAGGTAATTGTAACGGCTACCCCGGTAGTGAGAGGGTACCAGCCGTTGGAGACGTCCTTTTCTTAAGCAAGGTGCTGTGCAGTAATGAAATGCTTATTCCCCTCCACGATATCCCATTGTATAATCCAGGAGTGCTGTAAAATGTGGCAGAGTAACGGTACCATAAATCCCCCCAAAGAACGAGACGATGCTACGTTTTGAAGGGTCAAGTAGAACTCTCTTTTAGTTGAAACAAAAAAAACATTTTTAAACATTTCACATACACAGTAGGGGCAGTGACTACCTTTGGTCAACCCCTACCCCCATTGTTCATGGTGCCCTCTTGTCTGCTAAAACTCTTTTGTTCTGCTATCTCTTGTGTGTTTTAGCAGATACTATCAAGAGGCAGATGGCAACTTCTGACCAAGTGTATGAGTTGTATGCAATAGTCACATGAACACCAGCCATTCGGTTCTGTTTAACCCCTCCAGCAGTATAGTTGGTTCGGTTCAGGCAAAAAATACAGGCATCATCATAGTTCTGTTACAGTAATAAAATCAGATAATGATGTACTTTCCCTACAAAAGGATTTGCATAAATTAGAGAAATGGGCGGCTAAATGGCGGATGAGATTTAATACAAATAAATGTAAGGTTATGCATTTGGGAAGGAACAATAGCCAAGCAATCTATAATCTTAATGGAGCAAATCTAGGGGTATCAGATATTGAAAGGGATTTGGGAGTACTAGTGGACAACCACCTAGGTAACAGCGCTCAAAGCCAAGCAGCGGCTGCAAAGGCAAATAAAATATTAGCATGTATTAGGAAGGGTATAGAAGCCAGGGAAGAAGATATAATTCTGCCACTATACAAATCTCTAGTACGCCCTCATTTGTAATATGGAGTACAATTTTGGGCACCACCTCATAAAAAAGACATTTTAGAGCTGGAAAAAGTACAGAGAAGGGCTACAAAACTAATAAGGGGAATGGAGGGGCTAAGTTATGAAGAAAGACTAGCAAAATTAAACTTATTTTCGCTAGTATAAAGGCGTCTAGGAGGAGATATGATTACGTTATATAAATACATCCAGGGTCAATATAAGGCTTTGTCAAGTGAACTTTTTGTAGCAAGAGATTTTCAACTGACAAGAGGACATCCGTTGAGGTTAGAGGAAAAAAGATTTCACCTTAAACAAAAAAAAGGGTTCTTCACAGTTAGGGTGGTTAAACTGTGGAATTCTCTACCAAAGGAGGTGGTGACAGCGAATTCGATAGACAACTTCAAAAAGGGGTTCGATATATTTCTGAATAAAGAGGGCATTCAAGGCTATCCTAGATAACTAGCAAGGAATATTGATCCAGGGAGAAATTTGATCGCCAGTTTCTGGGGTCAGGAAGGAATTTTGCTTTTTTTTCCCCTTATGAGACAATTGGCAAAGTTTCAATGTTTTTTTTTTTTATGTTTGCCTTCCTCTGGATCAATTAACAATAATAATAAATAGTCCAAATTAAAAAGATCAATAGAGATCTAAAAAGGTTGATGGACTAACTCTTTATTCATCCTCCAATACTATACTATTAATAATTTTTTAATCAATAATTTAATTAATAACTAATCCGCATATTGCAGATCAGAGGAGATCTTAACAGGTTGAACTTGATGGACTGAAAGTCTTTTTTCAACCTTAATTACTATGTAACTATGTAACTATGTAACCTAACCCTAACACCCCTCACACTTATCCCTAACACCCCTCACACTTATCCCTAACACCCCTCACACTTATCCCTAACAACCCTCACACTTATCCCTAACAACCCTCACACTTATCCCTAACACCCCTCACCCTAACCCTAACACCCCTCACACTTATCACTAACAACCCTCACCCTAACCCTAACACCCCTCACCCTAACCCTAACACCCCTCACACTTATCCCTAACAACCCTCACCCTAACACCTAACCCTAACACCCCTCACACTTATCCCTAACACCCCTCGCGCTTACCCTAGCACCCCTCGCGCTTACCCTAGCACCCCTCGCGCTTACCCTAGCGCCCCTCGCGCTTACCCTAACGCCCCTCGCGCTTACCCTAACGCCCCTCGCGCTTACCCTAACGCCCCTCGCGCTTACCCTAACGCCCCTCGCGCCTATCCCGCACGCCCCTCGCGCCTATCCCGCACGCCCCTCGCGCCTATCCCGCACGCCCCTCGCGCCTATCCCGCACGCCCCTCGCGCCTATCCCGCACGCCCCTCGCGCCTATCCCGCACGCCCCTCGCGCCTATCCCGCACGCCCCTCGCGCCTATCCCGCACGCCCCTCGCGCCTATCCCGCACGCCCCTCGCGCCTATCCCTCACGCCCCTCGCGCCTATCCCTCACGCCCCTCGCGCCTATCCCGCACGCCCCTCGCGCCTATCCCGCACGCCCCTCGCGCCTATCCCTCACGCCCCTCGCGCCTATCCCTCACGCCCCTCGCGCCTATCCCTCACGCCCCTCGCGCCTATCCCTCACGCCCCTCGCGCCTATCCCTCACGCCCCTCGCGCCTATCCCTCACGCCCCTCGCGCCTATCCCGCACGCCCCTCGCGCCTATCCCGCACGCCCCTCGCGCCTATCCCGCACGCCCCTCGCGCCTATCCCGCACGCCCCTCGCGCCTATCCCGCACGCCCCTGGCGCCTATCCCGCACGCCCCTGGCGCCTATCCCGCACGCCCCTCGCGCCTATCCCGCACGCCCCTCGCGCCTATCCCGCACGCCCCTCGCGCCTATCCCGCACGCCCCTCGCGCCTATCCCGCACGCCCCTCGCGCCTATCCCGCACGCCCCTCGCGCCTATCCCGCACGCCACTCGCGCCTATCCCGCACGCCCCTCGCGCCTATCCCTCACGCCCCTCGCGCCTATCCCGCACGCCCCTCGCGCCTATCCCGCACGCCCCTCCCGCCTATCCCGCACGCCCCTCGCGCCTATCCCGCACGCCCCTCGCGCCTATCCCTAACGCCCCTCACGCCTATCCCTAACGCCCCTCACGCCTATCCCTAACGATGTAGTCTTTTTAGATTTTTCAAAGGCATTTGATACAGTGCCACATGGAAGACTAGTGAGCAAACTAAGGGATACAGGAATTGCAGTAAATATCTGCTCATGGATCGAGAGCTGGCTAAAAGACAGGAAGCAAAGGGTTGTTGTAAATGGAACATACTCCGATTGGTCTAATGTGATAAGTGGGGTTCCTCAGGGCTCAGTATTGGGTCCTCTCCTTTTTAACATATTTATTAATGACATTGAAGTAGGACTCGAATGTAGTGTCTCCATTTTTGCTGATGACACTAAGTTGTGCAAGGTAATAAAATCAGATAATGATGTACTTTCCCTACAAAAGGATTTGCATAAATTAGAGAAATGGGCGGCTAAATGGCGGATGAGATTTAATACAAATAAATGTAAGGTTATGCATTTGGGAAGGAACAATAGCCAAGCAATCTATAATCTTAATGGAGCAAATCTAGGGGTATCAGATATTGAAAGGGATTTGGGAGTACTAGTGGACAACCACCTAGGTAACAGCGCTCAAAGCCAAGCAGCGGCTGCAAAGGCAAATAAAATATTAGCATGTATTAGGAAGGGTATAGAAGCCAGGGAAGAAGATATAATTCTGCCACTATACAAATCTCTAGTACGCCCTCATTTGGAATATGGAGTACAATTTTGGGCACCACCTCATAAAAAAGACATTTTAGAGCTGGAAAAAGTACAGAGAAGGGCTACAAAACTAATAAGGGGAATGGAGGGGCTAAGTTATGAAGAAAGACTAGCAAAATTAAACTTATTTTCGCTAGTATAAAGGCGTCTAGGAGGAGATATGATTACGTTATATAAATACATCCAGGGTCAATATAAGGCTTTGTCAAGTGAACTTTTTGTAGCAAGAGATTTTCAACTGACAAGAGGACATCCGTTGAGGTTAGAGGAAAAAAGATTTCACCTTAAACAAAGAAAAGGGTTCTTCACAGTTAGGGTGGTTAAACTGTGGAATTCTCTACCAAAGGAGGTGGTGACAGCGAATTCGATAGACAACTTCAAAAAGGGGTTCGATATATTTCTGAATAAAGAGGGCATTCAAGGCTATCCTAGATAACTAGCAAGGAATATTGATCCAGGGAGAAATTTGATCGCCAGTTTCTGGGGTCAGGAAGGAATTTTGCTTTTTTTTCCCCTTATGAGACAATTGGCAAAGTTTCAATGTTTTTTTTTTTTTATGTTTGCCTTCCTCTGGATCAATTAACAATAATAATAAATAGTCCAAATTAAAAAGATCAATAGAGATCTAAAAAGGTTGATGGACTAACTCTTTATTCATCCTCCAATACTATACTATTAATAATTTTTTAATCAATAATTTAATTAATAACTAATCCGCATATTGCAGATCAGAGGAGATCTTAACAGGTTGAACTTGATGGACTGAAAGTCTTTTTTCAACCTTAATTTCTATGAGCCTCATTCAATTGTGAGTTGGCCAATTGAATAGGGCTCTATATAAGCACATAACATATTTTTAATACTGAACTTTTTAGTTACTGAACTTCTATCCAAAATCAAGGTCTTCACTAACTAAAAACTTCCGTCAAAAAATATGTTATGTGCTTATATAGAGCCCTCTTCAATTGGCAAAATTGCAATTGAATGAGGACCTATGTAACTATGTAACTATGTAACCTAACCCTAACACCCCTCACACTTATCCCTAACACCCCTCACACTTATCCCTAACACCCCTCACACTTATCCCTAACACCCCTCACCCTAACCCTAACACCCCTCACACTTATCACTAACAACCCTCACCCTAACCCTAACACCCCTCACCCTAACCCTAACACCCCTCACACTTATCCCTAACAACCCTCACCCTAACACCTAACCCTAACACCCCTCACACTTATTCCTAACACCCCTCGCGCTTACCCTAGCACCCCTCGCGCTTACCCTAACACCCCTCGCGCTTACCCTAACACCCCTCGCGCTTACCCTAACGCCCCTCGCGCCTATCCCTAACGCCCCTCGCGCCTATCCCTAACGCCCCTCGCGCCTATCCCTAACGCCCCTCGCGCCTATCCCTAACGCCCCTCGCGCCTATCCCGCACGCCCCTCGCGCCTATCCCGCACGCCCCTCGCGCCTATCCCGCACGCCCCTCGCGCCTATCCCGCACGCCCCTCGCGCCTATCCCGCACGCCCCTAACGCTTATCCCTCACGCCCACACCCCTGTGTCTCTTACCCCCCTCCCTTGATGATTAGGGGGGGAAGAGACACAGGGGTGTAAGAGACACAGGGGAAGATGATGAGGGAGGGGGTAAAGAGACACAGGGGAGGATGATGATGGAGGGGGATGTTAGGTTATTTATGCCCTTTATGGATTAAAACCAGACTCTGCACCGACTATGTAATTTTCCGTGGGAGTTTTGACATGGATCCCCCTCCGGCATGCCACAGTCCAGGTGTTAGTCCCCTTAAAACAACTTTTCCATCACTATTGTGGCCAGAAAGAGTCCCTGTGGGTTGTAAAATCCGCCTGCCCATTGAAGTCTGGGGCGCTTCGCCGGTTTCGCCAGTTCGCAAACATTTGCTGCGGACCGAAAATGTTATGTTTGCGACATCACTATCAACTAACATTAATTCACAGCAACTCATAGCAAAAAAAAAAAGATGACACTAATACATATGTAACCTGCAGCTCAATCTATCCCCTTTTTTCACTATAGGAACAGACTGCATCAACAGCGTCACTCAAGAATTTGCACCGTGGACTGTGAAAGAGGATCACTTTTAAAGAACAGAAAGAAAGAAGAAGAGGTAAGATAGAAAAATACATTACATGCAGAAGAAGACCATGCTTTGCAAAATCCAAAATAATAAATATACAATTAACCATTTAACTTTCTTTTTTAAACAGACACTACAAGAAGACTGGCGGATTAAGATTGGCAGAAGGGGACATTCGGTCATTCGGACAAGAACAAGACTTCAATCAAGGTATAGTATAACAAGTACAAAAAAAAAAAAAAAAACATATGTTTAATGGCCGCCAATATGAGAATTGAAAGTAAAAATACAAGCCTCAATACAAATTCAAGCAAGACCAAAACACCACAGTTCAACAAACTTCACAAAGACCTATACAATTTCCAAAGAAAGATAGTTGCACACAAAAAAAAAAAGTGGTGGACACAAAACAGGGTAGCATCCCAAACATTAGCAACATACATAAAACAAAACTATTCCTCCTCTTTACTGTAGAATAACCTACAACAATCACCCACAAGCCAAATGAAGCAACCGAAAAGTGGTGAACACAAAACAGGATAGTACAAAAAAGCGCAACAACATATAGAAAAGGCAATTAACATTCCTTTTTACTGTCCAACAACATGTAATCCTCACAAACCAGACTAATCCTCACAAACCAGACTAATTAAGCAAATGGAGCATGCAGAATGTGGTGGACACAAAACAGGATTGTCACACAAACAGATACAGAAATAACTTAATATTCATCTTTACTGTTTAACAACCTATAACCCTTACAAAGAATCCTAAATAAGCATACCAAAAGTGTCGGACGGTAAACAGGATACTACTGTTAATAGTTACGTCATAGATAAAAGATCATTCACAGTTAGCTTTACTCTACAACAACCTTTAACTGTCATCCACAAGTCACATACAGCATCCCAAAAGTGGTGGACACAAAACAGGATAATCCAACAAACATAGCTAACATATACAAAATGTCAACAACATTAATAATTACAGTAAAAAAAAAAAAGGATAACTGTAATATACAAATAAAATGAAAGTATTTTAAAGTGGTGCACAAAAAACAGTATAGCAGAAGAATTCACGATAATAGAGTAGAGCAAAAAAATTAACTATGCTATTCATGAGAAATACATTCCAATCAAATAACATTTTGCATTTTCTTTTACAACAGACACTGCGTCAAAACCATCGCACGAAGACTTACAACAGCAGATGAAGAAATATTCTGCTTGAAATCACAATTCAAACAAGGTACAGTATAAAAGTAAAAAAAGAGAAAACTAAATAAACATGTTTGCTCTCCATCCATGTCAACAGAAAAAAACAAAATAAACCAACAACAATAAGCACCACTAATTAACAGCTTTAACAAAATATTACTGACACATTTGTCCTTTACCTACTAATTGCCATTTACGTACAACAACGTTTAACAGTAAACCCAAACTTCAATCTATCAAAAAAAAAGGACATAAAACAGCATAGTCCAATAAATACTGAAAACACATACAAAATAACATTTTACATTCTTAATTCACAGCCCTAATGTACAATGTTAAGCACAAAACCTAACCAGACTCATAAAATAAAATACTACAACAAATACTACTAACACCGAACAAACAACAATACAAACCTTCTTTTCACAGCCACAACATATAAGACTTTAAGTAAAATAGAAGAATACTATTACAAAAATCCCCTGCAGGACAAAGTAGAAAGAGCAATATCTTACTACCATTTTTTGCCCTATACTAAGCCTCTAAGCCAAACCTACAAATATAAAAAGCAATTAACAAACAAAATGAAAAATACATTTCACTTAACACTATAAACCTACTACATCTACAATAAGCTATAATCCAATTACATTGGGTGTGCTATGCATCTAAGGCAAAAATTCAAACCTACAAGAGATAAAGTAAGAGCAAAAAAATAAAACACACTCATTTAACAATAGAAAGAAAGTTTAGCTACAATGAACTACAATCACATACAAACAAACTTAATTTCCACTCACAACAGTGTTGCAACTAAAAGATTTCATAAACCAACTTAACATCTCCAACTAAACTAATGATACATTATTTTCTTTTACAGATTAAGATGGCTGATAACGAGACCAAACAAGAAAAGATAAGACGTCAAGCTAGAGAACGCCAACAAAGATGGCCAAACCAGCAGACACCGGAGCAGAAGGAAAAAGAATGCAAAAGACTTGCAAGCAAAAGACTATCACCTGCAAAAATAAAAGATACATAAAAAATTGCGACTAAAAAAACTAAGCATTTAGAACCTGTTCCTGAAACATCACATGACATTTCAAATGACGAATTACAAAGGGAAACTGATATATGCTTTGCAAATTGTCCTTTACTCAAGTCTTTAGCAGTAGAGGTTCATAATTGTGGGGACATGAATACTCAATGTCAGTTTTGTGAGGCTTATCATTTTAAACAGGAAAGACCCAGAGATGGCACATTCATTAGTGGCTGTCAAAAAGGCAAGGTCAAACTTCCAGAAAGAAAAACAATTCCCAATATATTTACTAAACATTATGACTGAACCTACTTTTCCAAACTACAAAAATTTCAAGACAAACATAAGATCCTACAATAGTGCCATATCCTTTGCATCTATGGGGGCAACATTAGCTGCTAAAGTACCAGAGGGGACAGAAAGGAGAGGGTCCTTACTGCTTTAAAGTCCAAGGCCAAATTTACCATCATACTTCTCATTTACATCCAGAGGAAGGAGAGCAAAGAAAATGTGCTCAACTATATGTCCTAGATACAATGGAAGCTGTTGACCAACGTATGCAGCTGCAAGAAAATAAAAAATGCTTAGCCACTGTTTTTACAGAGCTAGATAACATTTCTGGCCAATAACCCCTACACTAAAGCTTATAAAAAAATGGCAGAAGTAGAAAATGAACAACAACTTCATGCAGAAAGACATCAATTACCAATCCCAAAGGTCAATATGGTGCTTAAAAGAGATAGACATACTGATAAACGCTATTATAACTTGCCAACATCAAATGAGGTTGCAATGGTGTTTCAAAATGATGAAGGAGAACCACCCTTTCAAAGAGACAGAATATATCCCAGAAATGAAGAGCAACCATTCATTAATATCAGTATCTTAAGTCCAAATTTAGATCCAATGACATATCCCATTTTTTTCCCACACGGAGAAGCAGGTTGGCAACCAAAATTAACCCTTCCCAGTTACCCAAATGCTAAAGCCAGAATGCGAAATAATGTTTCCATGCTTGAATTTAAAGTAGCTCAAATTGACCTTCAAAATACATTTAATGCCATTTTATGTGGTGGAAAACTAACACAACAATGGATTATTGATTCCTAATTGCAAGTTGAGGCCAATAATTTAAACTTCATAAAATATCAACAAGATAAACTACGTGTAGAACAATATTGTGGACTCATGGACTATGTTGCTGAGGTGGCTACAAGCAAAGAAATGACAGCTGGCAAAGCCATCATTTTACCATCTTCTTTCCAGGGATCTTCTCGAAATATGAGAGAAAGATACAATGATACCATGGCTATTGTCAACAATTTTGGAAAACCCTATTTATTTATTACATTTACATGTAATCCCCAATGGCCAGAAATTACACAAAATTTACTTCTTGGACAAAGTGCATCGGATAGACCAGATTTAGTAGCCAGAGTTTTCAAAATTAAATTAATTGATACGTGACATCACTATAAGTCACTTATTTGGCAAATGTCTTGCTTATGTATATACAATTGAATTTTTTTTAAAAAGGCCTTCCACATGCACATCTTCTCATAATCCTTCAAGAAAAAGATAAATTAGATATTGGTGACAAAATGGATTCAGTCATTGTTGCTGAACTATTAGATCCAGAACTATATGGTAGACTATATGAGATTGTAACCTATCGCATGATTCATGGACCCTGTGGCGAGCTTAATCCACAATCACCATGTATGGAAAATAATAAATATTCCAAAGAATTTCCAAAAGATTATAGAGACAAAACTTATGCCAATTGTGATGGCCATCCACTTTATAGAAGAAGAGAAGGAGATAGTGAACTTATTCGTGAAAAAAAGGTTGACAGTAGATATGTGGTACCCTACAATCTACATTTACTCATGAAGTATAATGCACACATTAATGTAGAAGCCTGCACTTCCATCAAATCCATTAAATATGTGTACAAATATATTTACAAAGGCTATGATGCAGCTACTGTAGTCGTCAAAAGTGCAGACAACAGCGAAAGCACTGAGTGAGTGCACCAGAAGCTATGTGGCGCCTTTTAAAATTTGAAATACATGATAGATCACATGCAGTATATAGATTTGCAGTACTTTTGCCACAAAGACATTTAGTGTATTTCCATGCTGGAAATGAAAGTAATGCATTGGCCCAAAGTGAGCATCGTCACACTACACAAACTTCATGGTTTGAATTAAATTCTACAGATTCACAAGCAACACAATTCTTATATATTGAAATTCCATATCACTATGTTTTTGTGAATGGATTATGGAGACCAAGAAAAAGCAGAGGAAATAAAATAATCCCAAGAATTTACACAGTCAGTCCAAGAGACCTTGAACGTTTCTGCTTACGACTACTACTTTTAAATGTTCCTGGAGCACAAAGTTTTGAACACTTAAGAACTGTTAATGACATAGTATATGAATCCTTATATTTAGCTGCAAGACATAGAAACTTACTAGCTGATGATACAGAATGAGAAAGATGTCTAGAAGAAGCAGCACTATGTAAAATGCCACGGCAGATGAGGGAACATTTTGCATTCATTTGTATCTTCTCAAATGCTCCAAATGCATTAGCTTTGTGGGACACATTTAAAAGTAATATGGCTGAAGACTTTGAAGACTTTATGCAACGATGCAATGAACCTATTGCACACTTAAAAGCATTAATGGAAATCCAAGAAGTATTTTTAACTCATGGATTAAGTTGTGCAAGTTTAAATCTGCCTGATCCAGGTCTTATAGATGACATAAACTTTGAAGACTATGACATTCAACTACAAGTACAAAGGAAAGAAGAAAGACTTGCAACTTAAAATACATTACAATTACAAGCATTTAATGCCATCAAAAATACACTAGATGATGACATGGTCAAAGAGCGTTATTTCCATCTTGATGGACCTGGCGGATCAGGAAAAACATATTTATATAATTTATTAATGAGTTTTGTACGAGCACAAGGTCAAATAGCACTCGCATTTGCCACAACTGGAATTGCTGCACTTTTGTTAGAAGGTGGAAGAACTGTACATAGTGGCTTTAAACTGCCAGTGTCTATTTTAGAAACCTCAGTGTCAGCTATTCGCATTACATCATTACAAGCAAAAAAACTGAAAAAAAGTTAATTAATTATAATAGATGAGGCCACAATGATGTCATGCTATGCCCTCCAATGTATTGACCGTTTGCTTCCTGAAGTCATGGATAATACTTTTCCATTTGGTGGAAAGGTAATGTTGTTAGGTGGCGATTTTAGACAAACATTACCTGTCGTTGTACATGGAAATCGAACTGACATTATCGAAACATGTATAAAGTCAAGTACACTATGGAAACATTTCACCCATCTTCGACTGCAACAAAATATGAGTTCAGAAGGCCAAAATGATTTCAATGATTGGCTTATTAAAATTGGAGAAGGCAGAACAGAAAAAATACCACATTTACCTGATGACACTGTGCACATCTCACCTCATATTATTTGTCACCAAGATCTTATATCGGCTATATTTGAGTCATCCTAACCTGTAAAAATAAGGATGCATTCATCCTTAATAATGAAATCTTTAAAAAAAAATTATGCACGCCAAAGAAATTATCACAGTGCTGATTCTGTACTTCCTGATGACAAAGAAAGTCAGGCAAACTTTTCCACTTGATTCATAAACTCATTAACTCCTTCTGGAATGCCACCATATATTTTGCAGCTAAAGAAAGGTGCAATTGTCATGTTACTGAGAAATATGAACCCAAAAAAGGCCTATGCAATGGGACAAGATTAATTGTTCAACAATTAAAGGACCATTTACTAGATGATGAAATTTTAACTGGTGATAAATAAAGTAATAAAGGAGAGAGAGTTTTCATACCAAGGATAGATTTAGCACCAAGTGAAAGTAGTATCCCTTTTATACTTCAAAAAAGACAATTTCCCATCATTATGGCATTTGCCATGACCATTAATATATCACAAGGACAAACTTTCAAATCTGTGGGGATTTTCTTAGAACAACCAGTATTTGCGCAAAAATCCACAGGCTATTAAAGTTTACATTGAAAACAATGAAAGTCAAGGTCATTTTTTTAGAGGATGGATGCATTTTTACTAAAAACATTGTCTACTATGAAGTACTCTAACTTTCCATCAAACAAACAAAAGCCATGCAAAACCAATTTAAAGCAAACGCAAAAACCTAAAAAAACACAATATAACCACTTTTTTTTTTTAAAAAGTACACACAACTGTCCATTTCCTTCAAAATGTCATTATTACACCACAGAAATTAGGTTTACACCAACAATATTAAACCACATGAAATTGTAAAATACATAGAGAACAGTGGTTACACATCGCAGAACAACTTTAAGTTCTCGCATTCTCTTTTTAGAGAACCACTTTTCCACAGACGAAACTCTATGTGCCATTTAAAACAATTACTACACCAACAAACTAAGGTCAACCATTGTAAACTACAAATCAATAAAGAATTCAGTCATAATTCATGGAAGTACTGTTTATGCATGATTAGCCCCACAAAACACTTGCCTTGCATTATTTTGACAAATTCTATTCAAGTGTTAATTAAATATGTTACTGTTTCTAACGTTACAAGTTTGAAAAAAATATTGGCTATGTTTCAAAGAGGATTTTTACTGTTTGTCTTCCTCTGGATTCAATGTATATTTAAGTTAACAATTCTTGAGATAGAACTTGCATGTTAAAAAAAACATTACCTCAAGTTTACAATACTGATTTTTTTAAATTTCAACTGTTCTTACATTCAAATGTTAATACTTTTACTACGCTTGAACAGTTACTCTTGAACAAAAGAAAATGTTAAAAAATAAACATGTTTAATATCACAATAGTACTTATTTCAACATAACTAAAACCTTACAAGTGTCAAATACGTATATTAATAACTATCACTTTACAAACATACACATCTCATTGCCGTGATTTTTTGACGGGCAAGTCGATAGTATACAATAAATCCTAACTATCTAAAACACATACCCCTATCTATCTAATATACAATAAATCCTAACTATCTAAAATACATACCCCTATCTATCTAATATAAAATAAATCCTAACTTTTTAAAATACATACCTCTATCTAACATACAATAACTGCTATCTACATACAGAAACCCTTATTCTAACCAAAAATAAAATAATTAAGACCACTTACCTTTGCAGATGTTCCTTCAGATCACCAAACTAGGGGGGAAAATAAATAAATTAGTGCAACACATTTACATACAATAAATAAACATTTTAAACATTCTAAATATTCAACTCACCTTTCCAGCATGTCCCTGTCCTTCTTCTTTTCTTCTCCGGCGCGGCCCTGTTAAAAAAAAAAAAATACATTACATTACTACAACACATAGACACAAAATAAAGTAAAATAAACATAATATACATTCAACTTAACTTGAATAACAGAGGTTATGAGCCTCCTAGAGCCTTTTCCGGAAGGAAATAGGCAATGGCGTCTTCTGATTGGCTGAAAACGCTATCTATCAAATTTCAGGCAATCAGAAGGCGTCAATGTGTGAGACAATCACAATGGGATACACCCCCACGGGATGATTGGCTGAAGACATCTGCACCTTCTCATTTTATGTAATACTGATTGACATTGACAACAGCCAATCAGAAGGAGCAAATGCCTTCAGCCAATCACTCCATGGGGATGTATCCCATTGTGATTGGCTGTTGTCACTGCAACCAATCAGAATGCGCAGATGCCTCCAGCTAATCACCCTGTGGTGTGTATCCCATTGTGATTGGCTGAAGGCATCTGCGCCTTGTGATTGGTATAAATAAAGATTGACAGGTGCATTAGCCAATCAGAGTGGGATTTTGGGGTGTATCTCATCCTGATTGGCTCGCACATTGGCTCCTTCTGATTGGCTGAAATTTGGTAGACAGCATTTTCAGCCAATCAGCAGGCGCCATCGCCTATTTCCTTCCAGAAAAGGGTCTAGGAGGCTCATTAGCGTCGGGGAGATCTGCGAGTGCAGACCTCCTTTATTTTTTTTTAGAGAGCAGATTGTTGCAGGGCCTAGCCGTGGCAGAAGAGGAGGAGGCCGGGGACATCTCGCCAAGGTAAGTTGAATGTATATTATGTTTATTTTACTTTAATTTGTGTTTATATGTAATGTTTTTTTTTTAACAGGGGCCTGCTGGAAAGGTAAGTAGAATATTTAGAATGTTTATAATGTTTATTTATTGTATGTAAATGTGTTGCACTAATTTTTCCCCCCCCTAGGTTGGTGATCTGAAGGGACATCTACAAAGATAAGTAGTCTTAATTATTTTATTTTAGCTTATAATTAGACTTTCTTTATGTAGACAGCATTTATTGTATGTTATATAGTGGTATGTATTTTAGATAGGGGTATTGCATTTTATTGTATTTGTATTGTATTGTATGTATTCTGTATGTAGTTCCTGTCCAGGTGTGTAATTTTTTTTTCTCTGTAATGTATTTATTTTCTGTAATGTTCCTTATATTATTTTTTATCACTTAGGTTTTTTTATTTTCTGTAAAGTAGATTTTTAATTCTTTGTGACTTATTACTTTTCCTTTTCTGTAAGTAGAGTGGTGGGGTGGTTATTACTGGGTAGGTAGGTAGTGTAGGTAGACGGTGTAGGTGTTAATAGATTAGTGTAGGGGGGTTAGTTTAGATTTAATGGTTTACTGGGGGATATTGTGCAGTGTAGTGTTTGTACTTAGTGTCATGAGGGTCCATGAGGACCATCATGGCACTTATGTGGTTAATGTTAGGGTTGTAACAGCACCATAAGGGTCATAATATACCCATATGGGACTGATGGGGTTAAATAGAGGCTTATGAGGGTCTGTATTGACTCCCATGATTGACAGGGTTAATTAAGGCTTATGGGGGTCTGTATTGACCCCCATGAGTGACCGGGTTAATTAAGTGCTCATGGGGGTCTGTATTGACCCCCATGAGTTATAGGGTTAATTAAGGCTTATGGGGTTCTGTATTGACCCCAATGAATTATAGGGTTAATTAAGTGCTTATGGGGGTCTGTATTGACCCCCATGAGTGACAGGGTTAATTAAGGGCTTATGGGGGTCTGTATTGACCCCTATGAGTGACAGGGTTAATTAAGGGCTTATGGCGGTCTGTATTGACCCGCATGAGTTATGTGGTTAATTTTTGTTGCCTGGGGTTAATATTTTTTAGCACAAGTCCTTTCAGGACCTTTACGGTCCTTTAAGGAACCGCAAGCCGGGAAATTTTAAATTTTAAATGCAGCGGGGTGACGATCAGTGCCGATTGGGGACCCCCCCTGCAAGGGGTTAATGTGGGGGGCTGCGGGGGTCCCTATGGACCCCTGCAGCAAAGGGTTATTGTGGCGACCAATGGGGACCCCCAGCATAGAGGGGGTTTCATTTTAGGTGCCGCGGACAGGATTGATGATAGTGTGCCGCGGGCTGTTTAAGGAGCCGCGGCTGGGAATTTAAAAGTTTTAAATCTAGCGGGTGCCTGATCTATACCGATCGGGAACACCCTTGAAGAGGGGGGTCTGCAGGGGTCCCCACAGGGCCCCCTGCAGCATGGTGATGTGTATAGGGAGCAGGGGGGAGCATCACACGGCTGTCTCTGGCTGCTCCGAGGCAGCACATCTGTGATTTTCGAGGCCTTGCTAGCACTTGTTTGTGCCCGTAGATTTAAGGCTGCGTGTTACTCTGTAGCTCTCTCAGAGCTTATTCTCTGCCATTTTCCGAAGTCATCTCGCAAAGCAGGCTGCGAGGGAAGTATTGGGGATTTGGTCCTCGCAAACAGCAAAAAAAATGCCTTTTGCAAGGACTGAGGGATCTTAAGGGGCTAATTTAATAAGGCCCTATATTTGCTTCCCTGGCTTCTATACCCTTCTTAATACATGATAATATTTTACTTGCCTTTACAGATGCTGCTTGGCCTTGAACACTGTTACCTATGTGGTTGCCCATAAACAATCCCAAATCCCTTTCAGTATCCGATAGCCCCAGATTTTCTCTATTTGGTTTGTAAATTGCATGGCTATTTTTCCTTCCCAGATGCATATCTTTATATTTATTCGTATTAAATCTCATCTGCCATTTAGTTGCCCATTTCTTTAATTTATACAAATCCCTCTGGAGGGAAAGTACATCATTATCTGATTTAATTGCCTTGCACAACTTCATGTCATCAGCAAATATGGAGTAAATACTTTCCAATCCTATTTCTTAGTCATTAATAAACATGTTAAAAAGTAGAGAACCTAATACTGAACCCTGAGGATCCCCATTTACCACTTTAGTCCAATCTTAGTATGTTCCATTTACAACCCTTTGCTTCCTGTCTTTTTTAGCCAGCTCTCAATCCATGAGCAGATATTTACTGCAGTTCCTTTATCTCTTAGTTTGCACTATAGTCTCCCCCAAGTTGCACTGTATCAATAGCCTTTGCAAAATCCAAAAAGACTACATCCACTGAGTTGCCTTGATCCAAGTTCCTACTAACCTCCTCATAGAAACTAATTAGATTTGTTTGACATGACCTATCCCTAATAAATCCGTGTTGACTACTTATAATCTTGTTTAAATAGACATGTTCTTGTATACTATCCATTATTAATCCTTCTAAAAGTTTTCCCACTGCAGAAGTGAGGCTTACAGGTATATAATTTCTTGGATTTGTTCTTGTGCCCTTCTTAAATATAGGTATTATCTCTGCTTTTCTCCAGTCATCTGGTAGAGACCCTGTGTTAGGCAAATCCTGAAAAATCACATATATAGTTGTGGTAATTATGAATTGTCAGTCACTCTATATTAAAAATTACTGGCTTTTGCATGAGGAATGAGCACCGAAGGCACTCATTGCAAGGCCAGCACGACTTTGCTGCCATGAGTGCCAAGGGCGCTCATTGCAGGCCTCATGATGAGCACCTGTGACAATCATTGCAGCCCTCACTATAAGCACAGAAGGTGCTCATCATGAGGCCTGCACCACTTTGCTGCAATGAGCACTAAAGGGTCCAAGGCACTCATTGCATCCCTCGTGATGAGTGACGAAAGCTATCATTGCAGGCCTCACAATTGTGACCTTTTATGGTCCCTTTAAGGGTCATCTGTCCCATCAAAATAACTTACAACCTCACACACAGCACAGCTAATTTGAGGCTTCATTGTCGTTTTTTTTAGATTGAAAATCGGCTAAGCAAGGAAATAAATGGCGGCTGTAAAAGTCGTAAATGTTTTCAGAAAGGTTCAAAAGGAGGCCGACGCCCATAACACTTTGCCCATTAACGATACTATGCAAGACTTTGAAAATACAAGCAACGGCACTGATCTCAAGGCACGCAAGACTTGAAAAGAGACAGAGAGGAGAAACACACAGGGGAGGGAGCAGAGGAAGAGTGGGGAAAAGAGACACAGGGGAGGGAAATAAGGGAAAAAGGGGGAGAGAGAGGGAGATACAGATTCATGGAAGGGAGAGGGGTAAACAAACACAGGGGTCAGAGAGTGCAGGCCTCGAGATGAGCGCCTTTGACGCTCATTTCAAGCCTTTCCCACCATCTACTTTATGGTCCTCGGAATTAGCGTGTTCAGCGCTCATTGAGGGGCTCACGATGAGTGCCAAAGGCGCTCATGCGAGGACCGTAAAGTAGATGGTGGGAAAGGCTCACAATGAGCACCAAAGGTGCTAATTGCGAGGCCCTCAAGTTAGAGGTGGGAGCGCCTTACATTGTGTGGCAAATTTTATTGCCGTCATTTTTGACGGGCAATTAAACTGTAGAAAAGATGGAAAATCTTCTGTTTACAAGTGGATTTACCTTAAAAAGTAAAGGCTGATAAACTGCAGAGTGCACTAATTGTGCCCAGGTGAGAGGGGTGTGGCTTGACTGTTAAACTTGTATAAAAGGTTTGTGAGCTGGTTTGGGGTCTGTTTACAAGTGGATTTACCTTAAAAAGTAAAGGCTGATAAACTGCAGAGTGCACTAATTGTTCCCAGGTGAGAGGGGTGTGGCTTGACTGTTAAACTTGTATAAAAGGTTTGTGAGCTGGTTTGGGGTCTGTTTACAAGTGGATTTACCTTACAAGTAAAGGCTGATAAACTGCAGAGTGCACTAATTGTGCCCGGGTGAGAGGGGTGTGGCCTGACTGTTAAACTTGTATAAAAGGTTTGTGAGCTGGTTTGGGGTCTGTTTACAAGTGGATTCACCCTAAAAAGTAAAGGCTGATAAACTGCAGAGTGCACTAATTGTGCCCAGGTGAGAGGGGTGTGGCTTGACTGTCAAACTTGTATAAAAGGTTTGTGAGCTGGTTTGGGGCCTATTTACAAGTGGATTTACCTTACAAGTAAAGGGTAATAAACTGCAGAGTGCACTTATTGTGCCCAGGTGAGAGCGGTGTGGCTTGACTGTTAAACTTGTATAAAAGGTTTGTGAGCTGGTTTGGAGCCTGTTTACAAGTGGATTTACCTTACAAGTAAAGGCTGATAAACTGCAGAGTGCACTAATTGTGCCCAGGTGAGAGGGGTGTGGCTTGACTGTTAAACTAGGATAAAGGATTTGTGAGCTGGTTTGGGGTCTGTTTACAAGTGGATTTACCTTACAAGTAAAGGCTGATAAATTGCAGAGTGCACTAATTGTGCCCAGGCGAGAAGGCAGAAGTTAATATAAACTGGAGAAGGGGAACTTGTGAGCTTTCAAACATTTTCAGTATCAATTGCAATTCTAGTAAAAGCCTAGGACTTTAAATAAAAGGGGGGCCTTCAAAGAAAAGGGAGGGCAGATTTATAGTGCAAAGGAGGAAAACTTTATATAAATATATTATTTTATATTCTTTATTTTTCCCACTGAAATTTCGTAGACAATAATAATAATTATGAGTCAGTCCAGTGGCAACCTTATTCAGTGTACATCCTGTCATATGTATGCAATACTGGAACAGATGATCCAGGGTTTATACCTCTGTGACAGGTGTGAGCATGTTGCCTCTCTGGAAGCTCAAATTGGAGATCTGGAGAGGAGAATTGCAGCACTTAGTAATATTGCTCCACTGGAAAGGGGGTTGGTGCTCACTGAGCACAGTTTAGCTGGGCCTAGCATGGAGGGTGGAGCTGGGGCTAGTGAGGATGTCCAGGGAGGCAGCTGGGTTACAGTTACAAGGGGAAGCAGGGGGAACAGGAGGAGGCAGGCCAGTTCTGAGTTGGCAAACAACAACAGATTTGCCAGATTGAGTGAAACTGTTGGCGATGTCCATTCAGGAATGGCAATGCCAGATATAGCTGTTCCCTCTAACAGCCGGGCGAACAGCTCTACTGGAGGAGAGAGAGGGCAGAATAGGCAGAACAACAGACAGGTTTTGGTTGTAGGGGACTCTATTATAATGAAGGTAGACAGGTTGATTGGTCACCCAGATCCCAGCAATCGAACAGTTTGCTGTCTCCCGGGTGCTCGGGTTCGTCATGTTGTGGATTGGGTAGACAAATTATTGGAAGGGGCTGGAAATACATATTGGTACCAATGACAAAGTTAGTGGAAGATGGAGTGTCCTAAAGAATGATTTTCGAGAACTAGGTAATAAGCTGAAGGCAAGGACCTCCAAGGTAGTATTTTCTGAGATACTACCAGTGCCACGTGCTAGCCCAGGGAGGCAGAAGGAGATTAGGGAGGTTAATGCGTGGCTAAAGATGTGGTGCACTAAGGAGGGGTTTGGCTTTTTAGAGCACTGGGCTGACTTCTCACTTCGGTACAATCTCTACAGTAGGGATGGATTGCACCTTATTGGTGAGGGAGCTTTTGTACTAGGGGATAGGATGGTAGAAAGGCTGGAGGAGTTTTTAAACTAGTAGGTGGGGAGGAGGGACTAGATATAAGTAATGGGGTAGAAAGTGTAGAGGGTATAAGGGATGAATTAACAACTCATAGGGGAGGAGATGGGGGGAGGGGTAGTATAGTCAATAGGGAGGTAGCACTAAGTAATTCAAGTTCAGTGGCAGGCACTTCAGAACTACAGACTCATAACATAAGGTGTATGCTTGCTAATGCCAGAAGCTTGCCAGGAAAAATGGGAGAGTTAGAATTATTAGCAATTAATGAAAAATGGGATTTAATAGGCATTACCGAAACGTGGTGGGATGAATCTCATCACTGGACTGTTAATATGGATGGTTATAACCTATTTAGGAAAGATAGAGGCAATGGTAAACGACGAGGAGGGATTTGTCTGTATGTTAAGCCTGAATTTAAGGCTATAGTCAGAGAAGATATTTATGGTGGACCTAGTGATAAAGTTGAATGTTTGTGGGTAGAGTTAAATAGTGGAGCAGCAAATTCCAAAAGAATATTAGTAGGAGTATGCTATAAACCCCCAAATATAGCTGAAAGTGAGGAAATACAATTATTGTTACAGATTGGAAATGCAGCTAAGCACGGGCAAGTTCTAATAATGGGAGATTTTAATTACCCTGAAATAAACTGGGTAAATGAGACCAGCAGTTCATCTAAGGGGAGCAGGTTCTTGAGTACACTCAGGGATCATTATCTGGCCCAGGTTATACAGGAGCCTACTAGAAATGAAGCTATCTTAGATTTACTCATTAAAAATAATATTGATATTGTATCAAATGTTGAAATAGGGCAAACTTTGGGAAACAGTGATCACAACAAAGTCTCATTTGAGATTGAATTAAAAAAACAACATTTTAAGAGGCCAACAAAAACTCTTAATTTTAAAAGGGCAGTTTTTACCGGTCTAAGGGCAGCAATACAAAGTATAGACTGGGACAGAGAACTGATAGGTAAAAACACTGAACATAAATGGACAACATTTAAATCCTTACTAAATATACATACACATCGGCCTATACTGTGTGGGAATAAAAGTAAAAGGAGTAAATAACAACCCATGTGGCTTAACAATGATTTAAAGATCAAGATACGGAGTAAAAAACAGGCACATTTAAATTATACAAACAAGAGGGGACAGAGACTGCTTTACAGGAATACAAGGAAATCAACAAGGCTTGCAAAAGCGCGATTAGACTGGCTAAAATAGAAAATGAAAAATTAATTGCAAAAGAGAGTAAGACTAACCCTAAAATATTTTTTAAGTATATTAATGGGAAGAAGGCGAGGAAGGAAGCTATAGGAATATTAGAATGTGAAACAGGCTGTCTGAAAATTAGTGACCAGGAAAAGGCAGATGAGCTAAATAGGTTCTTTTCTTTGGTATACACAAGGGAGGTACCAGTGGTTGGGACACGGCAACATAATGGGGCTACACTACCTTTGCCAAATAATTGGTTAACACAGGAAGTAATCCAAAAGAGGTTGGAAAAAATAAATGTTAATAAAGCCCAGGGTCCTGATACATCCAAGGGTACTAAGGGAACTGGGTTCTGTAATAGCCAAACCATTATATGTAATTTTTCAAGATTCACTCAACACAGGGTCTCTACCAGATGACTGGAGAAAAGCTGATGTAATACCTATATTTAAAAAGGGAGCAAGAGCAAATCCGGGGAATTATAGACCAGTGAGCCTCACTTCTGTAGTGGGGAAGCTTTTAGAAGGGTTAATAAGGGATAATATACAAGAATATGTCTATTTGAACAGGTTTATAAGTAGGAGTCAACATGGGTTTATGAGGGATAGGTCATGTCAAACAAATCTAATTAGTTTCTATGAGGAGGTTAGTAGGAACCTGGATCAAGGCAACTCAGTGGATGTAGTCTTTTTGGATTTTGCAAAAGCTTCTGATACAGTGCCACATGGGAGACTATTGGGCAAACTAAGGGATACAGGAATTGCAGTAAATATATGCTCATGGATTGAGAGCTGGCTAAAAGACAGGAAGCAAAGGGTTGTTGTAAATGGAACATACTCCGATTGGACTAATGTGGTAAGTGGGGTTCCTCAGGGTTCAGTATTAGGTCCTCTACTTTTTAGCATATTTATTAATGACTTAGATGTAGGATTGGAGTGTGGGGTCTCGATTTTCGCTGATGACACAAAGTTGTGCAAGGTAATTAAATCAGAAAATGATGTGCTTTCCCTCCAAGGGGATTTACATAAAATTGAGGAATGGGCATCTAAATGGCAGATGAGATTTAATACGAATAAATGTATGGTTATGCATCTGGGAAGGAAAAATAGCCATGCAATTTATAATCTTAATGGAGCAAATCTAGGTGTATCAGATATTGAAAAGGATTTGGGAGTGCTTGTGGACAACCACCTAGGTAACAGTGCTCAAAGCCAAGCAGCAGCTACAACGGCAAATAAAATATTAGCATGTATTAAGAAGGGTATAGAAGCCAGGGAAGCAAATATAATTCTGCCACTATACAAATCTCTGGTACGCCCTCATTTGGAATATGGAGTACAATTTTGTTCACCACTTCATAAAAAGGACATTTTAGAGCTGAAAAAGGTACAGAGAAGTGCAACAAAACTAATAAGGGGAATGGAGGGGCTAAGTTATGAAGAAAGACTAACCAAATTAAACTTATTTTCTCTAGAAAAAAGGCGTCTAAGAGGAGATATGATTACCTTATATAAATACATCCAGGGTCAGTATAAAGATTTGTCGGGGGAGCTTTTTGTGCCAAGAGGTTTTCAACTGACAAGAGGACATCCCTTGAGGTTAGAAGTAAAAAGATTCCACCTCAAAGAAAGAAAAGGGTTCTTCACAGTAAGGGTGGTTAATCTGTGGAATTCTAACTTTAGAAGGGGACTAGATTTATTTCTAATTAAAAAGGGTATTCAGGGTTATCATGGATAATTAGAGAGACAGTAATGATCCAAATTTTTTACATTTCCCCTTGAGACAATTGGCTAAGTCTCGTTTTTTTTTTTTTTTTTTTTTTGTTTGCCTTCCTCTGGACTAATTAATAATAATAAAAAAATAAATTAAAAAAAACATTAAATAATTGATTGATAATTAATTAACAACTAATGAATTAATAGTTAATCCGCATATTGCAGATCAGAGGAGATCTTAAAAGGTTGAACTTGATGGACTGAAACCTTTTTTCAACCTTAAATACTATGTAACTATGAAACTATGTAAAATCATCAGACCAAGCAGATACATAATATCCCTTTTGAATATACAGTGGAAGTAAAGGATAGATTTAAGGGAGTGGAAGATAGAATGCTTGAAGAACTTTGGACTGAAGTTTGAAACATTATCCAGTAAATAGCAACAAAGAATACCCACAAAAGGAAGAAAACTAAGAAGGCAAACTGGCTTTCTGATGAGGCTTTGAAAGTAGCACAGGAGAGAAGAAAAATTAAAAGTAGTGGAGACAGGAAAATATTTGTCCAACTGACTTACAGAATTCCCGAGAATAGCAAGAAGAGACAAGGAGACATTCTACAATGAGCGATTTAAAGAAATAGAAGATTATAATAGTATGGGCAAGTGAAGAGATCTCTTCAATAAAATTGGGTATCACAAAGGAACCTTTTATGCCAAAGTGGTTGGGGTCTTAACAGAAGAAGATCAGATAATCAAGAGGTGGCAGGAATACACTGTACGTCTATACAGGAAGAATCTAAACAGCAGTGATGATCTCAATAGTTTGTACAATGAGCTGGAGCCAGATATTTTTGAAAGTGAAATGTAGCCCTAGGATGCCTTGTTAATAACAAGGTATCCCGAGTTGAAGGAATCACAATTGAACTATTCAACAAGATGAAGCTGTGCAAATGTTGCTTGCATTGTGCCAACAAATTTGAAAAATTCAACAGTGGCCAATAGAATGGTAAAGGTCAGTCAAAATCCCAAAAAGGCAGTTCCAAAGAATGCTCCTATTATCATACAATTGCACTAATTTCACATGCAACGAAGATGATTCTTAAGATCCTACAATCTCAGTTCCAAAAATACATGGAACAGGAACTACCAGATGTAGAAGCTGGTTTCTGCAGGGGAAGAGGCACAAGAGATCAAATTGCATATATCCGATGGAAAATAGAAAAAAGTTCCAGAAAAACATTTACTTCTGCTTCATAGACTATTCTAATGCCTTTGACTATGTGGATCACAACAAAATGTGTCAAGTTCTTAAAGAGATGGAAGTACCCGATCATCTCATCTGACTCCTGAGAAATCTGTATGTGGACCAAGAAGCCATAGTCAGAACTGAACATTGGACAGCAGTATGGTTCAAGATCAGAAATGGTGTGTATATTGTCACCTTATTTATTCAACTTATATACAGAGTACATCAATATTGCTAGAAGAGATATTAGCAACCTCAGATATGTGGATTGAGATGCAAAGAGGGACCCTAACACTGCTTTTGCGACTATTGCTACTAGACAGATGTCCTCTGAGCCTGGATACCTGGACTATGGTAGCCATGTATTAGGGGTTATATGTGGGATGTCAGCTAAGTTGTAGTATATGGGCCATATTATACGTTTTTGTTTGTATTACAGTTTCTTATATTCATTTATTGATGTAGTGTGCCCAGTTATGTTTTGGTCTCAAAATGGGAGTTTAATAATGTATATTACCTGGGTTCCCTTGGGATGTGGGGCTACAGACCACAAATCTGCTCAGTTGAGGGGTTTCAGTCTACTTCAGGGAGGGTTGGCAAAACATCAGAAGTTAATGGAGATTCAGGTAGAAAAATGGTAGAAAGACTGAATTAACCTCTATTGTTCTTAAGTCAACATAAAGGTTGGTACCACTTTAAATACTAGTCTAATTAGCTTGCAATCTAATAATGCGGTTATGAGTTTTGATCTGCACATGAGCTGTCAGAAAGGGATTACCAGCAGAATATCAGTTCTGAATTATGCCTGTAAAGTAAATAACCCTGGTCTTCTTGCTCCAGCCATAGCTTAATACAACACTGATTATGTCCCTTCATAGTGTCCGGCTAGGGAAGGTACATTATCCTCCACGTAAATCAAATCCTTTAACTTAGGGCACTGTGGTAAATTGGCTGCAGAGCTTGTTTTCCCACGTTACACCTTAATGTACATCTTCAGCTCCCCCACATTAGCGCACTCAGTCCATATCCCTGCCTTGCTTGCAAGAATTTTCAGCATAGGAGGTATCCAATCTAAGGTCCCTATTAAATTGCCTGCAAGAGTTACTGCTATTAAATTGGCCTCTTTCAGCTACCCGTAAACAATCTGCGGGTTACAGGTGGAAAAACCCTACTGGCCATCAAAACCTGTAGGTTGTGCAGCCTGTGAGAAGATCAGATCAGCTCTCTCCCTGGCTCTGGAGAGGCTTGATCTAGCACTGCACTGATTTGATCCCTCCCCCCTAGCAGGCTGTTAACCCCCTGCTTCCCAGATCAAGCTCCTTACAAGCACAAGTATGGAAAAGGGGGGCTGAGCTGTTCCTCTGCGCAGCATTGTTTCTTCCTCCTGTGCCACCCCTACCAATATGACTCCCAAAACGCTCCACCCCCCCTTGCTATGCTTTTGTAGGCGACCCCTGGCAAATCATCATTCGACCCCCAAAGGAGACGCGACCTCCAGGTTGAGAACCGCTGCCTTAGAACATAAGTATTGTACTAAAGGCATTCAGCTTCCTCTCCAAGAGATGTAAGAATCAGGCAGTTTTATTCATTTAATTCCCTAATTAGGATTTTTAAATTTAATAATAAAAGTTATGTATTAATAGTCCCAATTACTGAAATATAGAGACTTTTTAACCAATGGATGGCACTGTTCTTCAGTGCCCCCCAAAGGTTATTTGCAAATAAATGTTTACTAACACAGTCTGTGCTGCCTACTGGCAGTTTCATGATTAATAACAGACATTTGGGTACATGGTGAGGAAAGTGATTGATTGCATTCCTGAGTTCAGTGAAAACTGCTCTCAAAGGTTAACCCACAACTGACCTTTTTAGGTGATTCTACCATACCATAATCTGCACAGATTGATTTGTTGAGGGTTAACACTGTTTTTCTTTTGCTCACTACACAGAGCAGAAGCTGTGGGTCTGGCAGTGGGCAGTCAGTGACATATGTAAACATAGCCTTTACTTTATTGAATTATCCCTAAAAAAATGCATGTATTCCAAAAATTCAAGTATTTAAACATGCTTTTAGGAGATCTTTACTGTGATGTGATCCAAATTGTCCAGAATTAAGTGGACCCCTAATGTAAATAAAATTGTTTGTGGTAACATGTATTACAAACTTCCTTCATAGTTGATGAAACACTCTTACTATGTTTTATTTTTCTCCAATTTTAAGTTTTACTGCTTTAAAGGTCTGTTAAATACACTAATGTGCTTACAAAAGAGACTAAATTGGGCACACTGTAATTTCTAATTGTCTGATTGTATGTATTCTTTTTGCAGCAGCTGAAGAACTAACATTGAAAAATACTCAAAATATGTTTTTAATTGAAAGTTTAAATGATGCACACTGTAAATATATATATTATTTAAATATTAATACCAAGTATAAAGTAGGTGAAGTGACCCCATTAGGTCTGCTTAGAAAATAATGTCTTTCACTTACTTATCTATGGTTACATAAAATACTAACTGTAGTTATCACATGTTTCTATAATCTGCCATTAAAACAAATGTAAGATTTGCCGTTTTTTTAGACTGTTCTTGTGCCTCACTTATTTTGAAGCTAAGCTTTTGTTCTGCCTCCCACGTCGAATCCATTACTTAAATGGGTGAGCTTTATATGCTCAACAGAGTTTTATTTATATATCCATCTGATGTGAACCCCTCAGGACATGTTCCACAGATATAATGGATTAAAACTAGGTAGTCGTAAAAAGAGATAATCTTTTCTACTGTTTTGGCATGGAAGTTTGCTTTAAATTATGTATTATATTTGGAATAATAAAAGACAAGAGACATACAGGCTATACAGTTGTTTTGACAATGGACTTTGTACACTTGAATACCAGGTATTTAGAATTGGTGTTCAGAAATGTAAAGGGCATGTAAAATGACATGTACATAATTAGGTAGTGGAAAAGTCATAAATATTTTTAGTTACAAATACAATTATATTGATGCTTCTCCTGGTCCCTGGGAGCATCCATCATGTTTTGGTGGAAGCGGAGTACTTACATTTCTGGAAAGTGGTGCTTGAATCTGCTGATGGAACTGCCTTTTTCTAATCCCATTAAGGGGAAAGGGATGTCAGATCCAATTATAAAAAATAATCCTTACCTTTTCCTTTTCCCTTTCCTTTAACACCCCCCTCATCTATTTAAAAACATATCCCTCATGATAAAACTCTTAGGAAGTGATGCAACACAGACAATCCTTTATTTGTAAGCTTCAAAAAGTTCTGATTTTCAATAAAAAAAAAATTAGTCCATGGCCTGACAGCTGTTGGTTTTTAGCTCTTTACATATTTCATAAACGTAATATTTTTCTTGAACTACTGTGTTCCTAACAAAACTGAAATAACAGCTATTTTGAATATGTATCTCATATACGTACCGTATGTTTTGTTTTAATTGTCATTAGTATCAATATCTAGTTATTCACTGATAGGATTAGAGCTGGGGTTTATTTTTTATTCTGTCCCACAATCTAACATGTTCTAGTAAATATTCAGTAATGGAATGCTAAGATGCTTTAACAGTTTGATTTTAGCAAATTTGAATTAAACTCTTACAGAATATTTCAATTAACTATACAACAAAATGAAAGCAAAAATATACAGAGCTAATTAATTTGTAAACTGCAATGTTCAGGTCTACACCATGCTCCAGATGGAGTATAGCTCAAGTTTGTCAGCTCCTTTAAGAAATCTATTTTTATCCCATTTCTTAATATATATATTTTATGTCATTCAAGGTCCACTTTGCGAAGGGCGTCCTGTCCACAAACCAAAGCTCCTCCTGCTTTTTGTCTTCTCTTTATAATCTTTTTTTAACTCCATTAATTCTGTTCATAGTTTGTTTTGTTAAAAGACCCTTTGAGTCCTATATTACAACTAGCGACTTGCCCGTCAAAAAACGATGGTCAATAGAATTTTAAATCTGCAAATGCTGTTTGTGACACATTGTGATTCTGTAACACTCTGAATCTTTTTCTTATCTACAAAGAAGTACTCCAATTTTTTTTTACATTTTTTATTTTTTTAACAATGTAGTATTAAACCATATCAAACTTTGTAATTATCATGTATGGGATACTAATGTAACAATCCATCAAATTTTCCTGAAAACTTATTTTAAACCATTACATGAAGTTTTCTAATATTCAAGTCATATTGTAAACAGTGTGTAACGTTTTTTTTTAACAATACTAACATGAAATTGTTGAACTTTTTGTAAATGAGTCTCTTCAACCATGAAAGAATGCTTTTTAACATACAAACTTTAATTCAAACTCCTTTTAAAACACATAGGTATTAAATCCAGAGGAAGGCAAACATTAAAACCCCCCATTGCAACTTAGCCAATTGTCTCAAAAGGGGAAAAAAAATAATTCCTTCCTGAGCCCATTAAATGGAGATCGGATTCCTCCCTGGATGAATACTTTCTATTTAATTATACATTGAATTTTGTTAACAAATGTTTCTGCTGCAAATGACCTAAATCTATTTTTAACATTTACTAAATGAATTTCGCCAAATTTTTAACATACAATGCTAACAATGCAAACATTAACATAAGATACTAACATTTAACCTTTTTTTTAAAACTATATTGAGCTTGAATATTGAATCCAGAGGAAGGCAAATTTCAATAAGGGTAATTTAACTTTGTACATTTTTTTAAAGTGTTGTCCAAAACTAATTCCTTTCTGACTCCATTAACTGGATCAATAATCTATATATCATGCACCATTTTAATTTTTTAAGAAATTATGAAGCTGCAACTAACATTAAAACTTAATTACAAAGAATGCATAAACTTATCAGTCCTTTTCAAACATATTTTTAAGCTTACAAACCTGTATAAAGCATATTACATTTTAAACAATTTCTAAAATGCAAACTTATTGTTTTGTGGAGCCAATCATGTCTAAACGGATTTCCAAGACATTCCAATGTTTTCATTTTCCTTGAAACTGTTTTCCTTTCAAAGAGCACAGCAGCCTTTTATTTCTGTATATGTAATTTAAGTCCTTTTTTTGTTTTTTCTTTTTTTTCCTTTCTTCCTTTTGTGTTGTTTATTACTGTAATTTTCTGAAATTTTTTGTTGTAACTGAAATAGTGTTCCACTAAGAAGAGGGCAATTGACCTTTAATTTCTTCCTTCAAATGAAACCACTATTATCTGTGATTACAAAACCTCGTAGTACACAATATTCTTTGTAAAAATACGGCCATCGTGTAGTAGATCACCCTGACTTGGGTTGTCTTCAACTGAAACGTTCATTGCATCTAGATTTGTGCACCTTGAAAAAGCAACATAGAGTTGTCCATGTGCAAAAACAGGTTCTTTTAAAAAAATACCCACAGACTTAAAAGTTTGTCCTTGGATTTATTGATGGTCATGGCAAATGCCATGATAACTGGAAATTGTCTCCTTTGAAGGACAAAAGGCAAACCACTCTCACTTGGAGCTAAATCAATTCTTGGTATAAAAACTTGTTCACCTTTATGGGTCCCAGTCATAATTTCTGCATGTATAAAATGATCTTTTAAGGTGCACAATTAATCTGGTCCCATTACAAAGTCCTTTTTTTGGATTCATATTTCTCAATAAAATGACAATTGCCCCTTTTTTCAATTGCAAAACATGTGGTGGCATTCCATATGGGGTTAAAGAATTAATAAATTCGATACTAAAATTCGATTCACTGTCTTGTTCATCAGCCAGAACTGAATCTGCACTGTAATAATCATTTTGTGGTGCGTTGCTGAATTTTAAAATTTTGTTATTTAGATTCAAGGCATTGATATTCTTTGATGTTAATATCACTTTGTTTGCAATGTCTGAGTAATCATCGTTATTCAGAGTGTTTAGAAAGATTGCTGATATGAGCGATTTCTTGCAAACCATTTGTGATGGAATTTCAATGGTATCATTGGGTAAATCATTTATTTGTGGATGTGTTTCTTCTCCAATTTGAATGAGCCAATCATTGAATTCATTTTGGCCTTCGGATCTCATATTTAATTCTAATCTGGGATGTGTAAATATTTTCCACAGTTTACTTGTCTTGATACATGTTTCAATGATCTCAGTTCTATTTCCATGTGGCACAACAGGTAATGTTTGCCTAAAATCTCCTTCTAACAGCATCACCTTTCCACCAAATGGCAAATTATTATCCATGACTTCTTTTAAGAATCTATCAATACATTGCAAAGCACGACATGAAATCATTGTTGCCTCGTCTTTGATAATTAATTGACTTTTTTTTCATTTTTTTCCTTGTAAAGAATTCAGTTGAATATCTGACACTGATGTTTCCAAAATTGAAACTGGCAGCTTAAATCCATTATGCACAGTTCTACCACCGTCTAACAAAAGTGCTGCAATTCCCGTTGTTGCAAATGCATAGCTATCTGACCCTGTGCTTGAATGTAACTCATCAAACAATTGTACATATACGTTTTCCTGATCCACCCGGGCCGTCTAGATAGAAATACCAGTCTTTGACCATTTCATCATCTGTAGCATTTGTGATTGCATTAAATGCTTGTAACTGTAAAGTATTTAAAGTTGCCAGTTTTTCTTCAATTTTTTGTTTTTGTAGCTCAGTGTCATAATCATAAAAGTTGATGTCATCTATAAGTCCTGGATCAGGCAAATTAAAACTTGCACAATTTAATCCTTGAGCAAACAATATTTCTTGAATTTCCATTAAAGTTTTTAAGTTATTGGCTCATTGTAACGTTTCAAGAAGTCTTCAGACATACTTAATTTAAATGTTTCCTGTAGCGGAACCCATCACTGTTTTAAACTGTTTTATGATTATTATGGTTAAAATATGATCCTACTATATATATATTGGTTGATGTTCTACAGAATATATTGGCTCAGAATATTAGCCAGACTTTTGCAGACCTAGGCTAATAGATAATCCTGTTACAGAGATTCAAGAGATAAGAAAGTTGTAAAGGATCCTTGCATTTTCCAAAGTGTTTTCATTCTCTGATAAGAACAAAGAATGATCTAATTAAGGTCTGATTGTATCCAAGTTGCCAGGGAGGTGTGACTCACCTATTGTCCTATATGTGTATTGTGTGGGGGATATGTGCAATGTCTGTGTGTTATGTGTAAAAACATACTTTTACTAACTTTTGAACCCCTGGTCTGATTCATGCCATTTTTGTATATGTTGTTCCCCTGGGTGAGAGATATTGAATGGTGCGGGACTTAAAGGTGTACCCCCTGTATTTGGGGTACATCCAGAATGTGGTTAAAATTGTGTCTGTTTTAATTGTGTTACCTGTTATCTGAGGGGAGGAGACGTGGGGGTTGAACCATGCAGATAATTGGCTGTTGTGATAATTATGTGGGTGTAGCCCTTCAGAGGGCAACATTGCATAAAAGGAGATTCCATGTCATTAAAAGAGAGTTCTACTTGACCCTTCAAAACGTAGCATCGTCTCGTTCTTTGGGGGGATTTATGGTACCGTTACTCTGCCACATTTTACAGCACTCCTGGATTATACAATGGGATATCGTGGAGGGGAATAAGCATTTCATTACTGCACAGCACCTTGCTTAAGAAAAGGACGTCTCCAACGGCTGGTACCCTCTCACTACCGGGGTAGCCGTTACATTGGATGGCAGCGGTGGGATGGTCCTTTTTATCTCCAACGCAAGTGCTGAATGGAATCCCAGTACGCTCAACTGAAAAGACCCACACTAAAGGATCTCTTGGAAACCAGAGGAAGGAGTGCCAGCAACCGACCACGGAGAGAGCTGATAGCTGACCTACTGGAGCTGGACGAGATGGATCGATCCATGGAGGTCGTGGACCAACCTACCCCTGTCAGCGAGGAGGAGGAAATTACAAACCTGGTTCAGCGGAGATTATCCATGTACCCAGCAACATCCGTGGAGCTAATAGATAAGCTGTTCCGGGAAGCGAGAACGGAGATACAAAATAGGAGGGGGCACGAACTTGAACTGGCAAGAGCTAGACAACCCCTGGCACATACAGTTCATACTCCCCCACCCGCTGCTACAGGGCAGAAAATACCCTTCACGGCCTTCAAAGCGTTTGTGGAAAGTGAGGAAGAAATTGATGGATATTTGGCTGACTTCGAGAGGCAGTGCTCACTACACCAAATACCACCAGACCAATAGGTCACTATTTTGGCTGGAAAGCTATCAGGAAAAGCAAATGAGGCTTTTCGGGCGCTTACTGAGGAAGATATTGCGCAGTATCGCCGGGTGAAGGCTGCACTGCTCACCAGATATGCCGTCACCCCGGAAACATATCGCCGTCGCTTCAGGGAGTCTAAAAAGAAGGCTGCAGACTCCCATATGGAATGGGCCAGCAAGATACAAAGGGTGGCATCACATTGGGTGCGAGGGTGCAATGCCAACACAGGAGAGGAAGTACTACAGCTATTCCTGATGGAACATTTCTTCCAAGATCTGGCAGCAGACATACAGGATTGGGTGAGAGATCGTCGCCCTGCTAACTTAATCGAGGCAGCACGGCTAGCGGACGAATACGCAGAGTCCAGAAAGGTGAGCCAAGGGTCCACACGACCAACCTCTAGAGCAGAGCCACGCACCTCAATGCCCGCTGCACGCACAGAATTTCGGGCCCCAGTCCCCCCAGGACCGCCACGGCCTCAGGGGTCTAACCACCAACCCCGGGAATCTTACAAAAAGACGTGCCATCGCTGCGGCAACCCGGGGCATATTGCTCGTTATTGCCCCTTGGGATCAGCCAATCACAACTGGAGGCGCCCGACCAATAACCCAGAGATCCCTTTATCACGTACCTCTGCTGCTCACTGCCTGGAAACCGAAGGGAGCCCTGAGGAGTGTTTGGGCATCCTGTACGAGGCAAACCCCATACAAGCTGCATCCCCAGATAACCGCCAGCATCACCGCCAGGAGGTGCGTGTAAATGGGCAGGTAGCACAAGGCCTAAGGGACACTGGCGCTACCATCACGTTGGTGCAGAAACATCTTGTGAAACCGGAGCATGTATCTACCCGTACTGTTGCTGTCCGTGTCGCAGGGGGTGCTGTTTTTCTCTTACCCACTGCCCGGGTACACTTGGATTGGGGAGTCGGGTCGGGAAAAACCACAGTCGGGATCATGGACAATTTACCTGCTGAAGTCGTGTTGGGCAACGACATTGGCCCTCTGGCTTCAGCTTATCTACCCACGACTGCTGCTGCTTGTCCCGTGACCACCCGCTCACAGACCCGTACCGAGGACGTTCCTGCAACAGGTCGGGAGACCCAGGTAAGCCACAAGCAGACACTTAGCACTAATGCCACAGAGAGACCCATAGCGTGGGACACCCCCGAAGAGCTTGTGAAGGAAACTAGACAGGACCCCACCCTCCAAAAGTACCGAGCATTAGCCGACAATAGAGGGGATGAGCGGGAATGTTTTATATGGAAAGGGGTTTCTATGGGACAGAGATTGTGGCCCACCTTTTGGACATTGGGATACTGGACTGTTGGGATGGGATCCTGGATTTTTTTGGGTGGGTGTACAGGAGAAGAACAGTGGGCCCTGTGCAATAGCCGCCCGACCACGAGCTGGGGGAGGAATGTACTCTACAACTTGGGATGGTTTTGCTAAAGGACTTCAGTTCATTTGGAAGGCTGATGCTTTTCTGCCTAATTATTTAATTGTCTGAAACCAGTTTGTAAAATGTATTTTCCCTCTCCTTGAAATGTTTATTGCAGTAATGCTGATGGGTTGTCAAACTAGAGAATTGACCAACAAATACTTTTGTCCGGACATCCCCAGGCCGATCCGTTGGGATCAGACCGTGTATGCCGGCTTATGGTCACGGGGGAGGTGTGTAGCGGAACCCATCACTGTTTTAAACTGTTTTATGATTATTATGGTTAAAATATGATCCTACTATATATATATTGGTTGATGTTCTACAGAATATATTGGCTCAGAATATTAGCCAGACTTTTGCAGACCTAGGCTAATAGATAATCCTGTTACAGAGATTCAAGAGATAAGAAAGTTGTAAAGGATCCTTGCATTTTCCAAAGTGTTTTCATTCTCTGATAAGAACAAAGAATGATCTAATTAAGGTCTGATTGTATCCAAGTTGCCAGGGAGGTGTGACTCACCTATTGTCCTATATGTGTATTGTGTGGGGGATATGTGCAATGTCTGTGTGTTATGTGTAAAAACATACTTTTACTAACTTTTGAACCCCTGGTCTGATTCATGCCATTTTTGTATATGTTGTTCCCCTGGGTGAGAGATATTGAATGGTGCGGGACTTAAAGGTGTACCCCCTGTATTTGGGGTACATCCAGAATGTGGTTAAAATTGTGTCTGTTTTAATTGTGTTACCTGTTATCTGAGGGGAGGAGACGTGGGGGTTGAACCATGCAGATAATTGGCTGTTGTGATAATTATGTGGGTGTAGCCCTTCAGAGGGCAACATTGCATAAAAGGAGATTCCATGTCATTAAAAGAGAGTTCTACTTGACCCTTCAAAACGTAGCATCGTCTCGTTCTTTGGGGGGATTTATGGTACCGTTACTCTGCCACATTTTACAGCACTCCTGGATTATACAATGGGATATCGTGGAGGGGAATAAGCATTTCATTACTGCACAGCACCTTGCTTAAGAAAAGGACGTCTCCAACGGCTGGTACCCTCTCACTACCGGGGTAGCCGTTACATTTCCCACAAAGTAAATGCATCAGGTACATTGCAAAAGATGCAAATTATTGTCTCATTTGCTTTGGCATTTGACATAGTCCTGCTTCTTCCAGACACCTCTCCCTTTCTGTATCATCAGCTATGAAGTTTTGATGTCTTGCAGCTAATAGGAGAGTATCATAAACTATGTCATTCACTGTGGGTAAATGTTCAAAACTTTGTGCACCGGGAACATGTAAAAGAAGTAATCTTAAACTGAAATGTTCAACATCCCTTGGACTGACGGTATAAATTTGTGGTATAATTTTATGTGTATCTCTTCTTCGTTGTCGCTATAGACCATTTACAAATACATAGTGATATGGAATCTCAATGTATAAAAATTGTCTGGCCTGTGTATCCTGGCAGTTTATTTTAAACCATGCAGTAAGTGTTGTATGTCGGTGTTCACTTTGAGCTAAGGCAGTTTTTTCATTGCACAGCTAAACGATACACAGCATGTGACCGATCATGCATCTCAAATTTCAGAAGCCGCCGCATAGCTTCAGAAGCACTGACATAGCGAGCATCTAAATAATTTGAAAGTTCGGCATGTAAAAACAGTTGTTGCATCATATCCTTTGTATATATATTTATACACATATTTCATTGATTTAATAGAAGTTCAAGCTTCCACATTTATGTGTGCATTGTACTTTAGGAGCAAATGTGGATTGTATGGAACAACAAATCTTTTATCAACCTTTTGTCCACAGATAATAGCTGTTTGTCCTTGTCTTCTCTTATACAATGGGTATCCATCACAATTCGCATAAGTTTGCATTTGAAATTGTTTAGGAAATTCTTTAGTACATTTTTTTATTCTCCATACATGGGCCCTCATTCTATTATCAGCCGTAAATCGGCCGCAAAGCTGCGATTCCTTGTGGGGCTCCCGTTACCTTGCAATTCAATTATACGGCGCCGCAAGGCAATCCCCTTACGGCCGGTCGTATATCTTGCAATCGGCCGTAAGCTCAGAAATCTTTAAATGCAAAAATAAATTCAAAACGGCACTGTAAAGCTCTGTAAATGCTAGGGATCATAATGGGGGACATGAGGATTAATAGCAACCCCCTCTCCAGCTTGCACATCAGCTCAAATCCGAGATTACATTAACTGTTTATTTTCCGGACGCAGCGTGGGCGGGTCTGAGGTGCTCCAAGCCCTCTGGACTTTTTACATGGATATGTGACATAAATTAAAATACAATTTTATTTACAGATTTGAGTGTAGGGGAATGTTGTGCTATTAATGATAACACCTACAATCACTTTATAGTCTCCTTAGAGTGCAGGATGGCTTTATTATGGCTTTATTATGTGCTTATTTGTGTGCCTGCGGGACCTTATTGCTGCAAGTAAGCTGCGGCTCGGTTTTAGCCTTGCAGAGAGGGTTCCCGGAGCAATTGAATAGCAACCAGGATTTTCTTACGGCCGAAACTCTTGCGGCCGTTTAAGATCAAGCCTTCCTCCGGCGCGTGCGGCCGCAAGGGATAGCAAGGCACCGGCCGCAAGCCTGCCGGAATCCCCGGCCGGAAGGGAATAGAATACCCGAATAGCTTGCGGCCGGTCCTTGCGGCCCCGCATCTCCTACGGCCGATAATAGAATGAGACCCCTGGTAAATTAGGATTCATATCTCCACATGGACCATGAGTCATTCTGTGTGTAACGTGTAACAATCTCCCAAAGTTTGGAATATTTTTCTGGCTCTGGCAATTCAGCAGTAAAGACTGAATCCCCTCTCTCTGCAGTATTCAACTTATCTTTTTCCTGCAGTATTAAAAGTATGTGAGCATGAGGCAGTCCTCTTTTTTTAAATTCAATGGTATAAACAAAAGCCACACATTTTCCAAATAACTGTGCTTTAGTTATATCATGTATTAAGGAATTGAGTTTGATTTTGAACACTCTTGCCACGAAATCTGGTCGGTCAGAAGTAATTTGTCCCATATTCAAATTTTCCTTGATCTCTGGCCATTGAGGATTACATGTGAATGTAATGAATAAATCTGGTTTGCCAAATTGTATGACAATAGCCATGGCATCATTATACATTTCTTGCATATTGCGAGGAGATTCTTGGAAAGTGGATGGCAAAATATTTGCTCTTCCAGCTGGAATGTCTCTGTTGTTAGCCACTTCAGCGACATAATCCATCGATCCACAATACTGTTCTACTCGTAGCTTATTTTGTTGAAATTTGATAACATTTAGATTATTTGCAGATATGTAGATATGAATCAATAATCCATTGTTGAGTGAGTTTGCCCCCAACTTAAAATTGGATTAAAAGAATCCAGAATAGGAGTTTGTGCCACTTTATATTCCAGCATAGAAATATTGCATCTAACACGAACTTTACTATTGGGATAACTTTGCAATTGTAATTTTGGTTCCCATCCAGGTTCACCATTTGGAAAGAAAATTGGATATGTCATTGGATCTAAATTACAACTTAATATATTTATGTTTATAAAAGGTTGTTCTTCATTGCGTGGATATATTCTAATATCCCGCTGAAAAGGTGGTTCACCAACTTCATTTTTAAAAATCATCGCAACCTCATTGACTGTAGGTAAATTATACAGTCTTTGATCAGTGTTGCAATCTCTTTTTAACACCATATTTACATTTTTGGCTAACGTGGCACCAATAGAAGCAAATGAAATTGCACTGTTATATGACCCTATGTTTTTTTTTTTATTTGTATAATTTGGATATGTTGGATTGCTCAAGATACTTTGCAAGTATTCTGCAAATGGGTGTCTTTGTGGAAGTCTTATCTTTTCTTTCTGAAAGCAACTAATGAAATCTCCGTCAGTTGGTCTTTCCTTTAGAAAATGATAGGCCCCACAAAACTGACAAATATTAAGTAATCCACAATAATGAGTGTCTACTTTTAGTGCTCTACTAAACACATTCTCATGCACTTCCTCAACATAGATATCACTACAACTTTCTATATCTACATTGGTGTCATGTGTCTGAACATTGGTGTCAGTAGGCAATATAGTATCATTGGGTAATGGTTTACAGACATGTTTTAGTTTACTTTTTCATTTATTTGAAGCCCCAGCACACTGACTTTGTCCTTTCTTACTAATTTTTCTTTTATTTAAAAGTCTCTGTTGGTCTTCTTCTCTTAAGTGTTGTGAAGTTTCAGGTGACTGTGCATCTCTCCACCTTTTGCTTCCTTTCCCTTACCAATCTTCTTTTGCGTTCAATGTTTTCTTCTCCATTATCCGCCAGTGTAATCTGTAATTGTAAATAGAGATGTAATTTGTTTTTTGTTTTGTTTTCTGTACATATTGTCTGTAGCTGGTTTCAATCTAAAAGTAAATTGGATTAATTAAAGAATGCAAAAATTTTAAAATCTTTTCCTTTTTTTCAATTCAATAAATGAAACCATTTTTGTAGTTTTTTTTTTTTTTACATACATTAAATAGCAAAGGACTGGACATATATATATATTTTTACTACTGAATTATCAATTCATTACTAAATGAATATAAGTTTGTGAATTAATCCAAAAATGAGATCAATGTGAAACCTAAAAAGTTACTTATATTATCATAAAGAAGATCAAACATACTAAAGAAGATCAAACAGCTATTATCAAAGTATAGATGTGTTCTAAAATAATGTTCAATTTTCTTAAAGATGCAATGAATGTAGATATGATGTCTAATTGATGTTCTTTAAAACGTAATTACTTAAGCATATATATATTTTTCTCTTTTTTTTCTTTTTCTTATAATGACCAATTAAAATCTGCAAACCTTCTTCATCTTCCTTTTTGGTTTATTTGTGCAAAATGACATCCTAAAAACCTCATCTATTAGCAAATTGTTCCAATCAATCTGGCACTATATAAATACCTTTTTTTTTTTTATTCCAACTTTACTTTTGGATAGATGTTCATTCCCTAAAATGTTCATTTTAAATAATATGCTATGTGGTTATATCGGTCCCTATGAATCCCTAATATACTTTTCTTAATTAAGCATTAAGTGTCATCATTTCCAAACCATAAGGGCATGGTAAAATCATATACCTGTGAACTTGGTGTTCTTTGTGTCCAAATCCTTGCGAAATCACTCTCTGTCTTGAGTCCGGTCCAGAGATGATTAATCTGTCAAATAACATGAAAATAAGTTTTAATCATCGAATTCCATTCCTTCTTGATTGAATGAACTCCATGGGCCTCATTCTATTATCGGCCGCAGCCGTTGCGGGGCCGCAAGGACCGGCCGCAAGCTATTCTGCTATTCTATTCCCCTCCGGCTGGGGATTCCGGCAGGCTTGCGGCCGGCACCTTGCTATCTCTTGCGGCCGCTCGTGCGGGAGGAAAGCCTTTGATCTAAAACGGCCGCAAGGAAATCGGCCGTAAGAAAATCCTATTTGTAATTCTATTGCTCCGGGAACCCTCTCTGCAAGGCTAAAAGCGAGCCGCAGCTTACTTGCAGGAAAGAGATCCCGCTAGCACCAATTAAGCACGAAATATAGCCCAAATAAAGCCATCCTGCACTTTAAGAAGACTATAAAGTGATTTTAGGTGTTAGCAAAAATAGCACAAATTTCCCCTATACTCAAATCCGTAAAATATATATTTTTTAATATATGTCAAATATACATGGAAAAAGTCCAGAGTGCTTGGAGCACCTCAGACCTGGCCACGCTGCGGCCGGAAAATAAACAGTTAATGTAAACTCGTATTTGGGCTGATGTGCAAGTTTGAGAGGGGGTTACTATTAATCCTCATGTCCCCCAATATGATCCCTAGCATTTACAGAGCTGTACAGTGCTGTCTTGAATTTATTTTTGACTTTAAAAATTTTGGAGCTTATGGCCGGTTCCAAGATATGCGGCCGGCCGTAAGAGGAGATCCTTGCGTGGCCGTATAATTGAATTGCGAGGTAACAGAACCCCCGCAAGGAATCGCAGCCTTACGGCCGATTTACGGCCGATAATAGAATGAGGCCCCATATATTTAAATGCTTAGTAAAATGTACATTTTTTTCTAAATTCTTCTAACCTCATCTTGTTTTTTATCTTATTATTAATTAATATTTCCCAAACAAATGTACATAAATCATCTGTAAGACAGATATATAAGTGCATGTTAAAAATTGTTTTTACTTTTATTGCATTTTTTTTAAATGATGACTAATTATTAATTAATTAAAATATTATTATACGTTAATTAATCAATAACTGTTATCCATTTTAGCAACATTTAATATAGCCTTTTTTGTTCAATAACTCCATAATAAAATGATATACATGTTTTTATAAAAAGGGTTAAATTAATTAATTACAATATTATTATTCATAATCATATTAATTATGATTATAATAATTATTCTAATCTCATCCTATGAGATTCTTGCCTTCCACGGATAAAAAATTAATAAATATTCAAAAGGCATTACAGATTTATGGTTACAAAATGTGAATTTATTAGAACACAATAACTAATACAAATACATTAATAATAACATCTCTTAACTTAGCAGAAAGGCATTCTAAAGCTGGAAACAACATCTCTTAATTTAGCAGAAAGGCATTCTAAAGCTACCAATTATGTCCATGTGTGTGTATGAGAGTTTGATACTTTACCAGGCCTTCTCAGTGTAGTGAAGATATAGAGAGGAAGAGTCCAAGAGCTGAAGAGTGCAAGAGAGCTTGCCAAGGCTTGGTATGCTCCTTATATTCTCTATATTAGAATCCCACCCCCATACTCATATCCTTTACTTCTTACTGGTCAGTTAGGTCACATGTCCTTCACAAAGTCCTCTGGTCAGCTGTCCACACAAAAGATTCCTTCGGCCACATGTAAAACTGGAGATATCCAGTTTTCAAAGTTACACACACCCATGCATACAAGAATACCATATATGGCATTCTGCTAATTATCTGGATTAAACTGTGCTAGTGAAATCCATTGCCATCATGTGGTCATTCGGCAAATTCATCCCCTATTCAGAGAATTGTAATCTCCAAATGAGTGAGAAAAAGAACAAATATAGATAGTCTTTCAGCTTTATATTAAAGCTGGTAATTATTCCCTACTTCTGATGCTAGGTGTGTTTTACACCTGTCAAGGTGATCTTTATGGTGTTCAAAGGCTGCAAACGTCACTCTCTGTGTTGATTCAGCTGCAGATCTGATGAAACTGTGAAATAAGATTGAAATCCTTTTTAATATTTTGCTTCATCCCTATCAGTCAATCCCCAGTAACACACATATATTGGCATAGATGCAAAACATAAAAGCATATTCCTCAATGTATAGTTAAATCAAACCATTTTTTAATGATTACTAATTATTAATTAATTAATATATTAATTTACATTAATTAATCAATAAGTGTTATCAATTCAAATTTAAATAAATTTCCCTTTTTTTTGTTGATGTACAAATATGATTTAATTCTATACCTGTCAAGATTATCCTTATGTTGTTGAATGCCTGCTAACGTCACTCTCTGTGTTCAGTAAGCTGTAGGTACGCTGAAACTGTCCAAGAAAATAAAAATAATTTGTAATATGTTGCTTCATTCCTATCAGCCAATCAGCAGCAACACAGATATATTAGCATAGATTTAAAACATAAAAGCAACACTCATCAATGTATTGTTAAATTAAAAACATCTTCTTGGTCCTGATTACTAATTATTAATTAATTAATATATTAATATACATTAATTAATCAATAAGTGTTATCATTTCAAATTCAAATAAATTTCCTTTTTTTTTTGCTGTACGAATATAATTTAATTCTATACCTGTCAAGATTATCCTTATGCTGTTGAATGCCTGCAAACATCACTCTCTGTGTTCAGCCAGCTACAGGTACGCTGAAACTGACCAAGAAGATAAAAATAATTTGTAATATGTTGCTTCATCCCTATCAGTCAATCAGCAGCAACACAGATATATTAGCATAGATTTAAAACATAAAAGCAATAATTTTTTTCGGGGGCCATTTTTTTCTCTCGTCTAAATCGAGTTTAATTTGCATTCCATCTCACTCACAGACGTCCTGGCTGTTGCCCCATGCTGTCTGTGATGTGTCTGTAATATTTTTAGGTATAGTTAGTGTTTTTTTCGGGTTTTTGGTTCGCTGCTAATCTCACAATTTTTTGCGTCTTGTATCTTTTTTTTCGAAGTCCCGCGTCTCGTATTTTTTTCGTCTTGTATTTTGTTTTGCTAAGTCCCGCTAATAGTGCTCTGGGTTTAACGGCTTGCCTCGCTACGCATATGGGGGGAAATGTTAAATGCAGCATGCTTATCTGAATTGCCACTGAGTCAATAAATCCACTTCCTAGAGATAATACAAAAATAGCAGAAATTACCTCTTTAGACACTAACAGCCTTATTAAATTGCGAATCGGCCAATTGAATAGGGCTCTATATAAGCACACAGCATATTTTTTTACAGAAGTTTTTAGTTAGTGAAGACATTGCTTTTGGATAGAAGTTCATTAACTAAAAACTTTTGTAAAAAACTATGCTCTGTGCTTATATAGAGCCCTTTTCAATTGGCCGAATCACAATTTAATAAGGCTGTAAACCATTACAGAGTGAGGAATATACAAACATGGAATCCTGCAGACACAGGCAGTGTCCACTAAAATAAAGATTTCACCCCAAAATGCTTTTATACATAGCCAGATGTAAACCTGGAAGTTGTGGGAGGGAACGTCTCTCCTCCCCTATATAACCCCTCCCTCTAGCCTACCTCCTCACCTGAGACAATCGCTTTTGCTCAGGCCAGATGTCGTTTGACTTCCATCACCGGCTCCCTTGCAGTTCTCTGCTCCACGCAGGTTTGTTGCTTGTCTCCCCCCACTGCTCCATGCTGCCCTTATTCCTGAGCCTCTCCCCTCCTCTCCGTGGTCAGCTTCCCTCTCCGCTTCCTCCCCGCCGGCTTTCTGTCCCTGCCCGATCCCCGCTCCCCTTGCTTTTTTCCCCTGCCTCTGCTCTCTCCCTTGGCTTTGCGCTGCTTGCGGGCCCTGTGTGTCTCGTCCCCTCTCACCTCCCTGTCTCCGGCTCTCCTCCTTCCTTCATCCCCCTTCTCTTGCTTTTGGCTCGCTCTTCCCGGCACACCCCTCTGCCGGCCTGTCTCTGCCTCTTTCTCCTCCCTTCTTCTCCCTGCTCCACCTCTTCTGTCTCCTCTGCACCTCCTCGCAGCCCATGTCCCGCCCTCTGCCTCCTCCCTCTGGTCTCCTCCTGCCTCCGGCTCTCCTCCTTCCTTGGTCTCCCTCCTTCTGCTTCTGGTTAGCTCTTCTCAGCATGCCCCTCCACTGGCCATACTTTGCCTCTTCCCGTCTGTGACGAAGTGCCCTTCGCCACTTTGTCTTGGAGAGGACTGTTTGCCAGACTCCTGCCCTGCGACTGTGGCCCTGGTACATATTGCCCTTCAAACACAGTATTCGGCCATACCAGAGTGTATGTCACTCATTCTGGCCCTTTACATACAGGGGGGTCATTCGGTACTTGCCCTGTGTGAACCATGATACCACAGATAGCTATGCCATGGAGCCCATTCATATAATGAAAGACTATGGGAAAGACTTTAGCTACATGGCAATTGAACTGTGAAGATGATCTGAGCGCTATTCAGTAGTTTTGTGCGCTCAGATCCCAGCTGTAACGGAACCCATCACTGTTTTACTCTGTTTTATGATTATTTAATTCGTGGTTAAAATATGATCACATTGCTGTAATATGTTGTTTTATGTTCTACAGAATATATTGGCTCAGAATATCACAGCTACTAGGCTAATAGATAATCCTGTTACAGATAAGAAAGTCGATTGTATAAACTGTTTTCATTCTCAGATAAGAACAAAGAAGGCTGATTTAATCATTGTCTGATTATATCAAGTTGCCTCAGGGAGGTGTGACCACACCTATTGTCCTATATGTGTATTATGTGGGGGATATGTGAAATGTCTGTGTGTTATGGGTAAAAGATACTTTTACTAACTTTTGAACCCTTGGTCTGATTCATGCCATTTTTTAATATGTTGTTCCCCTGGGTGAGAGCTATTGAATGGTGCTGGACTTAAAGTTGTACCCCCTGTTTTTGGGGTACATCCAGAATGTGGTTAAAATTGTGTCTGTTTTAATTGTGTTACCTGTTATCTGAGGGGAGGAGAAGTGGGGGTTGAACCATGTATATAATTGGCTGTGATAATTATGTGGGTGTAGCCCTTCAGAGGGCACCATTGCATAAAAGGAGATCCCCTGTCATTAAAGTTCTAGTTCTACTTGACCCTTCAAAACGTAGTCTCATCTCGTTATTGGAGGGGATCGCTATATCATACTGGGGATTGCTATGCTTTTGCATACTCCCTTGAGCTGTAACTACTGAACGCTTGTTCCTGATGTGTCCTCCTTGGAGGAGAGGTCTTCCCCACACGGTCCTGGATGCTGGAGATTCATACAGGGTGGAAGGAAGACGGCGCGGCTCCAGCTAAACTACGGCGGTTGTGGAGTCTGTGGTGGTTGTGGTGTACGGTGCGGTGCTTGTAGGCCTCGGCGCAAACTAGGACGCGTCTATCAACGGAGGTACCCGGTCGGGGTGCCATGAGATCCGTTACACCATCTCTACCCGGCTCTTCTCTCCCTCCATTCCTCATCACAATCCATGTCTCGCCTCTTCACCTACCCCTTTGATGTGCTACTGCTCTCCGTCTCATTCAGCTGCTGGTTACTGCCTGGTCTCCTGCATCCCGTCCCTTATCTCACCCCCAGATTTAATCCGTGTACATTCTGACTACTAATTCTCAGTCTACCTTCTTTGTCCTTATCTGTATGGATCATCATGACTTAAGATCCATTACACCAAGGCTCTTTGCTCTCCCCCCCACCCCCCTCCGAAACTCTTCTGCCTGCTACAACATTCACACAAATCACAATTGTTACCCATCCATTCACTACCGGTGAATCATTCTCCATCACCACACCGGACAAACCAAAAAAGAAAAAAAATTGGTTTACCGTGGGGATAGAAAAAGTACACAATTTGGAAATCCACTGGCTAAGTTACATCCATGGCAACAAGCAGCGACCAAAACAGGATGGAAAGCCCTTACAAATAATTTTTACAAGATGTTTTCTCATTTATGTTACCCATTTTCCTCTCTACCCCTCCCTCCCACTTCCCAAAAGTGCAAAAGAGGGTATTAACTCCCCCCTAAATATCAAAGAATTGAGGGAACCTCCATTTTTAAAGGGATTAGTACCCCTCTGCAATTAGACAACCCTTTCCTCTTCTTCTCAACTTCAGCTCATCAAGCAATCAGAAGATATCAAATAATAACATTTAAGCCTAATACCCATTTAATAATCTGTGATTTTCTTTTCAATTTATCCTAAAACAAAACTATTCCGTCTTAGAGGTTTATGTGAACAACTTTTATCTTCTTTTTTATTTCAATGTAATCAAAACCTTATGATACTAAAGTAACTTAATGTCAAAACACCTTTTCAAACTAATATAATTTAGTACATTTTGTGTTCACCTTTTATATTTACAATTAATTACAAAATATTAGAAACTTATGGTTCATTTAAAGTGTTATATCAAGCTATTACGTCTTTGGGCTCTATATATTCAATTTTTGAATTTCTACTTTATTTCCCAGTGTTGAAACCTGTGGCAAAGAAAATAATATAGTGTTAAATCACCTTTTCCAAACTATTACCTTTTAGTGCATTGTGTATTCAACTTTTAATGTTTGAGACTTGTGGCAAATTATTGCAAACTCTTGATTCATTAGTTAAATATTAATTGTTCTATGCTTAAAAAACAAATTATATACTCCTGATTATTCAATAGGCTAAAGTACCAATCGTCATATGGCAAATCAGCTTTATACCAATCACTAGATTAATTCTTGGTGATCAAGATTTACAAACAAAGATGTAAAGGGAAAGAAAGGGAGAGAAGGAATAGAGGAAAAAAAAGCCATATTTACAGGTCTTTCAGGATTTTTTCACCTTCCTGATGGTTGTTAATTATTACCGATTTATTGCCCAGTGAGACTATCAGTTTCGTGGGGAAACCCCATTTATATTGGATATTTTTAGTTCTTAAACTTTTAGCTATATCTTTCAATTCCATTCGCTTCATAATAGTTTCCCTTGACAAATTCTGAAAAATCTGCAAATTTTCATGAGGCGACGGAAATGATCTTTTTTCAAACGAGTATCTCATAATTAATTCCTTATAAGCAACAAAATGTATTTTAAGGATTACATCTCTAGGGCAATCTTTAGGGGCAGATTTTGGAAGTGGAAGACGATGTATTCTGTCAATCAGAATAGACACATCAAAATTTGGTTTAACTATGGTAGTCAAGAATTTAGCTACATAATTACTTAAATCTGCACTTCCAACTTCTTCTCCATTACCCCTAATTTTGATATTGTTCCTTCTAGAGTAGTCATCCAATTTAGTATTACGAGTTTTAAGGAGACCTACTATCTTCTAATTCTGACACTTTACTGGACGCTTCTGACCTCAGTGTCTCGTTAGGAGAAGATTGAGCCATACTTAAAAAATTGGCTTCAGTATTAATCTCAGGGTATATTGACTGCAGTTTTCACTTTATTAGATGGAGAAAAGAATTAGCTAGATGTTATGGGATTTTGTTGGAATTTATCCACCTTCGATTTATTTTTTACTACTCGGCCTTGTTTCTTATTCATGTTTCTCTCTTTTTTTTTCTTTTCCCTTTTTTCTTTGAACTACTATAGGCTCTCTCTTTTCCACACTTCCTCCCCCTAGTTTAGACGGATATGTTAAGTGTTCACACTTTTCCCCTACTCGGCTAAAACCCTTATAAGTAGTCTTTTCGTAGTTAGCAAAATCAAAAGGATCTAAGAACCTTTGTAACCGTTTTGCATACTTTTGCTATGATAATTAGACAGATTTAAATAATTTTGCTATCCAAAAATTCATTCAAATATAGTCAAAAAGCAAACACATGTCTTAACTGCTGACAGCATTTGTCTGGGTGGGTTAACCCACTTAATATATATGCCAGATTATTACAGTTCCTAGTTGATAGTTTTCGTCCGAAAAGGACTCATGGAAAAAGGACCAGTCCTCAGAATTTAATCAAATTTCTTAATAGTTCCTGGGGGATAGTGGACTGTAGTCCGTATATCAGTTTTGCCGGAGTGTCCCAATATATCCCAACGTAACTAACACAGGCACAGAGTGCTTTGGAACCAAAACTTTGCCATACACTCACCACTTTGCAGTCAAGGCTCAGGGCTCAGGGAAGGTATTCACTGACCTCCAGGGCAGGTACTCACTGACCTCCAAGATCGGCTTTCTTAACTTTCCTTGAGCTTTAAGGTCTCCAGAGCTCCGATTACATCCTTCTGGGGGTTACCATGCCTCCTAGATATAAGGGATGTTGAGGGACTTATCTCAATGGCCTCTGCAAATAGCAAGAATGGAGCACAGAGATCTCCGCTCCAGGCTCACCATGTCTTCACCCTCTCCTCCCTCTCCGCTAGTGCAGCATGGCTTTCTCCCCAACTCTGCATCACCCCGAGCAGCCTCCGGGACTCCCGCCTACCACCATCTCAGCTGGGCAGCCACAGGAATCCTTCCTCAGAGCTCCTCTTGCCTCTCCCATACACGGCTGACCTCGTCACCGGCACACCAGCACATCTGTCTCATCAGGGCTCGGGCTTGTCCAGTTGCTCGGTCACTGCGAGCACATCGCAGGTGTAGGCGCTATTGCCCAGTTAGCTGCACTCGCTAACACCTTCCGGGGCGTGGCCGATCACTGCTATGAGATGGCAAACTTGAAGTATCCAAAGTATTCTCTGCTGCTTGGCTTTGAACACTGTTGCCTAGGTGTTTGTCCACAAGCACTCCCAAATCCCTTTCAATATCTGATACCCGTATATTTGCTCCATTAAGATTATAAATTGCATGGCTAATTTTCCTTCCCAGATGCATAACTTTACATTTATTTGTATTACATTTCATCTGCCATTTAGATGCCTATTCCTCAATTTTATGTAAATCCCTTTGGAGGGAAAGTACATAATTATCAGATTTAATTACCTTGCACAAGTTCATGTCATCCGCCTCTAAGTCATTAATAAATATGTTAAAAAGGAGAAGACCTAATACTGAACCCTGAGGATCCCTACTTACCACATTAGTCTAATCGGAGTATGTTCCATTTACCACAATCCTTTGCTTCTTGTCTTTTAGCCAGATCTTGATCCATGAGCAGGTTATGCTAAATAACTCCTTCAGATTGCATAAGGAAAAATAGCTTTGAAAAGTCTGTGGCTCAAAAAAAAACCTTGTAGCACTCAAGACATATGTACATACCCAATGTTACAGGAGGAGATGAGGGTCCTGCTCTCTATAGAGCTTACAATCACAAAGAGAATAGAAACATGAGGAGACTGCTTCATGGATTAATGTTGAAGAGTGATGAGGTAGAGGTTGACAGGAAGGGGATTATATATAAAAATGTGGAAGATTGAGTTAAGCAATTAGGTGGTAAGCTTCTCTGGACAATTGGATTTTCAGAGAACGTTTAAATAGTTTAAGAATAAAGGACACTCTTATAGAGCAAGGTAGAAAATTCCAAGAATTGGGGGGGGCTAACATAAATTTTTGTTGGAGTATATTAGGATGGAGAAAATCATTTTACTACCAGTAGGTATATTTATTACAGTGGCCTTAAATATGTGGAGATAAATATCCCACTTTCTATGTATTCTTTATGAGCTATTTATCAAACATAGTTAATCTGTATCTCCATTTGCATCTACAACTGTATCTCTCATGGAAAATATAGGAAGTGGAGACATTACAGCTCAATAAAAAAGGAACTTGTTTGCAAAGTATTTAACAAACGTAAAGCCTCATTCAATTTCAAGGCTGCAACTCGCGGTATATAGGCCGTATGTCTGTGGGCTTGCTGCAGGCTTGAACTCTGCTGCAATTCTAGAGCTTTTCAATTGAACAAACTATGGGCTGAAAGCCAAAACAGCAAACCATGCAGTTCTATGTAGCATTTCAGGGCGGGAACATGATCAATTAAGCAAGTCCGTAAATACCCATTTCGAAACAGCCAAAATTAGACGGTCATCATTACGTCAGTCTGAAATGGAGGTTAGATGTCAATCAATTAGCTTTTAGAGGTCTCATATGCGATCGGACTCACAAAACCGCAAAACACAAATGAATAAAAATGAATGCCGATACTGTTCTAGTCCATGTGGGTGGCCTGATATGTATTAACTCATTGATTCCCAAGATCGATATAACCCCAAAATGAAACATAAAATATGTTTTTATTGCCGATTTGCAAGCTTGAGGCTGTTGTGCAATTCATACTAATGTCTTTCATCTTTTTCCACTTCATTTACAGTGCAGTATTGATTTTTTATTTGCTTTTACAGTGCTATGGATATGTCTTTAAACCCTTTGTGGGACCACTCTAGTACTCATAGGCTTTTCTTCTACATTTGCCTTTTACGTTTGTGAAAACATTTGCGGTCGTGGTGAATTGTAGCAATTAAACCGAGATTTGCGATTTTAGACATCGTAACTCTTGCGGACATGAAAGATCAAAGGCTTAGATGGGGTGTAAGTTACGGTTGTAACAACTGCAAGAATTTCAAGTTCATAACCCGTAGACCGTTTGCGGCTCCAAAAAGACTGCAATTGAATAGCAAAATAAATTACGGGTTACTGTAACTTACAATTGCTCAATTGAATGAGGCTCCTAGAATATTAGCAGCTTTGTAAGCCATGGACATAAATACCTTTTTTGTGGGAAAATGTAATATTTGAAAGCTCTCTTTATGAGTACAGGAATACTCCTGGGAGTTGCATCATGATGAGGGGAGGGTGTAACAAAGAATGAGCAAAAGACTGGTAGGTAAATGGAAAATATTGAAATTGACACCATACCACTTCTCTCTCACAGGCCCAGAAGTATTGTACATAGTATGCATCAGGAAATGCAACTATTGCTGTCCAGAAATCAAAATGTCACACACAGTTTCCACCAGTTTATCATGGATGTCTCCAAGTTTCAGAAGAGGTGTCAACATTTTGTTTCTAAATAAACACTAGCTTTATTACTTTTTCCCAGCTTAATTTGTTTTTTGTTTGTGTTGTTCAGTCGTGTCCAACTCTCCATGACCTCATGGACCATAACACACCATGCCAATCCACTTGGTATTCATGGCAGAGATTCTGCAGTGGGTTGCAATTTACTTCTTCAGTGGACCACAGCATACAGCTTCTGGTATTCCTAGGTGGTCTTTCATCCAAGTAATGACCAGGCCCAACCCTGCATGGCTTCAGGGTGGTGTGACCTCTTGGTTCCCTTACTGAAGTCAAACCCAGATTGCAGCAGTGAAAGCACTGAATCCTAACCGCTGGGTCACCATGGAACCCTAATTATTTTTACTCATGTTTAAAAAGACACAACATTTTCAAAAATATATATTTATCTCATTGTACAGTTGTCCTTATCTGTACTTCTAACTTCCTTTGATGTATACATACTGTATACCCTTATATGTTTTGAAATGGAAAGCTTTATAATCAATGTATAATTTCCTGCAATAACAACCCTGTTTCTTAAACCGTGGAATGCTAACACAAGCATTATCATTTTATCATATTTACAGTTGTTAAAAAACAGTATGGTTGTAGAAGTAAACTAAAACTGTGGAAATGTATTTCATACTGTATGGAGCTCAAGGAGATCTCATACAATTATATTTGTCCCATGCTGTTTAATATTTGAAGTCTGAGATGCTTGATTTCTGAGATATTTATTTTTGAAGAATTACTTTATTTATAAACCACAGGAGCTTATTCAATTGGAGAGACTGAGTATTTCCAGATTGGAATGTATTTTTTTTTAAATTTCAACATTTATTTGCAATCTAATATTTTATATCTAAATGTGTTGATTGCTTTTCTAGCAGAACAGAAAACATCAAGAAAACTTTAAAAACATAACTAGTTCACACTTATTTGATTTGAAAGGCTGTTTTTAATTTAAATTGAAGGTCAACTTTAATTTGAAAAATTAAAGCATTCTGATTAATGGTTTTCAATAATTTAACAAAGTCACCAGTATATAATGCAAAAGGTACAACCTGATTGTTTAAATACAAGTGATATTTGCAACTAAAGTACTAGTAAAAGTGTGCAAAATACAAACAATTTATATATAAATAGTGTAAGTTTTATGGTATGAATCGAATAATGAATCAAATCATCCTTTGATGTTCCCAATTCTTCAAATATGATCTTACAATATATTCTGTATATTTAGAGATAAATCCAGACTTTAAAAAATCTAGGAAGTTGTGGCATCTATGGATAATGTGATAATAAGTTACTTAAGAGGCATAGTGCTTAAAACCTTTAAACCAGCAAGTAGCAGGAAGTGGTGTGGGGGCACTGTATATTTTTTCCTAACAACACTGTCTGATCACCCCAGATCATATTTAGCAGATTTCAGTACTGTTTTAAATAATAATACTCTCCCTGGTTTCTAGTGGTTAATTTCCCTAGATTTCAGTGGGAAAATGGCCTGTGATCACTACTGGAAGATTATTTTATGCAACAGTTTTTATTAAAAAAATAGTAACATAATTTGTCACTTTAAAGCATTTTCTGATGTTCAATTTTCCATTTAAAAGGGTTAAGGCAAAAATGTATATTATAAAAAAACTGGAGGGGAGGAGAGCAAAACAATTAAAAATACAACCAGTAGTTCATGAAACTACGTTTTTGAAGCATATATTTAATTGCAAACATGTGAAATCAAACAGAATGATTATCCGCTTTCCCACCATAGAAAAGAAAAAAAAGGAAAAACATTGGAGGAAGGTCACAGTTAAAAGAACTACAACAACAACAAAAAAATTATACAAAGACTTTCAGATTTTTTTAAATAGTGTTTATGACATGTATGTTTAAAGTATGAAAAATGTTATGACATATGACTGTGCAAAATAAAGATTAATGATTAAAAAATATATATATGCCCTTTTTAAAATTAAGAGTGTTTGGAGGCTCCATACAGTTTTTTTTTTATTCAGTCTCAAATGAGATTGTGTTGTGATCACTGTTTTCCAAAGGTTGCCTTATTTCAACATTTGATAGCATATGAAAATTATTTGTGATGACTAAATCCAAGATAGCCTTGTTTCTAGTAGGTTCTTGTCCCTGCTATTGAGATTGTACCCAAGTGAGAAGTCAGCCCATTGCTCTAAAAACCCAAACACCTCCTTAATGCACCACTTTTTTTAGCCACACATTAACTGCCCTATGCTGCTTCTGTCTCCCTTGGCTAGCATGTGGCACTAGTACGATTTCAGAAAATACTAACTTGGCCATAAGCGTATTGCCTAGTTCTATAAAATCATTATTTAGGACTCTCCATCTTTCACTAAATTTGTCATTGGTACCAATATGTACCAAGACCGCCAGTTCATTTCCAGCCCTTCCCAATAATTAATCTACCCGATCCACAACATGCTGAACCCAAGCACCCAGGAGACAACAAACTGTTTGCTTGCTGGGATCTGGGTGATAATTGACCCTTTCAACCATCTTAATAATAGAGTGCCCTACCACCAAATCCTGTCTGTTGCTCTGCCTGTTCTGCCTCCCACTCCTAAAGTAGAACTGTTCTCCCGGCTGTTAGAGGGAGGGAACAGCTCTATCTGGCATTGTCATTCCTGAATGGACATCCCCAACAGTTTCACTCAATCTGGCAAATCTGTTTGTGTTTGCCAACTCAGAACTGGCATGCCTCCTCCTACTATTACCCCTGCTACCCCTTGTAACTGTAACAACTCTACCTGACACTCCCCTCTAGCCTGTACAATATCAGAGCACAAAGCAAAAAAACACCCTTAACTTTCCAGAAGTAAATCAAAGTTGCAAACAAGAAAAAGAAGGCAGGCCAAGGGTACAATCCAATTAATAGGTTCTTGTATAACTTGGGTCAGATAAAGATTTCTGAGTGTACTCAAGAACTTGCTCCCCTTATCTGAACTGCTGGCTTCATTCATTCATTCAGTTTCAGGGTTGTTAAATTTTCCCATTATCAGAACTTGGCCATGCTTAGCTTATTTAATACATAATAGGGAGAGTAGGGAGAAGTGCATGCCAGAAAGTAGTATAATAAAAGTGGTTTAATAAACAAAACATAAAGTAACTCAGGAAATTCACTCAAATTTTTTAACCTCAGACATTATGAAGTATTGTAGCACATGTAAGATGATGAATCCAGATTCAGGGATACAGGTTCTTCCAGAAGTGGCCAGAGTATACAGTCCTAGATGTTTCCTGGAGGTTGGTGTAATAAATATCCCAAGCAGATTCCAAATGAACACACAGAGTATCATATGCCAATGCAAGTGACTAGCTTATCACTGATGTGGATGGTACTAGGCCCACAACAATAATTGGCAATATGTTTAATATGTTTCATACATAAATATACTTTACTAGGAAATTGCCCGTCAAAAATGACAGGAATAAAAGGCTTGCATTGCTGTTTACCACACAATGTGAGGCTTTTGCTCCTCTGAGCACCTTTGGGGATCAGCCCCACACTGAGGGAATTTGGCGCTCATCACGTGGCTCCTCTGTGGCTCATGGGACCGGAACTACTTTTTGGATCAAGCCGAGAATTGTGCATGTGCACAATGAGCGGCTTGATTTAGAAAGTACTTTTCACCGGAGGACTGGAGCCGCAGAGGAGAAGATGGTGAGTGTGGCGCTGCTGGCAGGGTTGCATCCAGGTATGTGTTTCAGCTGCTGGCAGGAACCAGCTACTGGGGGTGATGCGAGGCCTGTGGGCTCATTGTAGCATGGGTTACATGCTTCAGCTACTGGCAGGAACCAGGTACTGGGGATGATGCAGGTTGCAGCTGGGGTATGTGCTTCAGCTACTGGCAGGAACCTGGTACTGGGGGTGATGCGAGCCCAGCGGGCCTCATGATGAGCACCTACGGCGCTCATTGCAGCTGCAGATGATGCGAGCCCTGCAGGTTACAGGCAGAAAAGCCCTACGGGCTGTCTAAATCTGAACTTTATCCCAGTTAAGCCTTTGATCTGTCAAGTCTGTAAATTTTACAATCTCAAATCACTATTAAATTGCCTAAGACTCCCCAAGGACGCAAGCGGTGTTGAAACCCATAAACGCACTGACGTTTTATCCCGTAAACGGCAAATGGAGCCAAAACTCCTACAAGTACTAGAGAGGATCCACAAGGGCGTTAAAAGTCCTGTCAATAGCACTGTAAAGCAAATACAAACACAAAACAGGCAGATGAGCTAAATTGGTTCTTTCCCTCTGTATATACAAGGGAGATACCAGTGGTTGGGACACTGCAACATAATGGTTAATGAAGGAAGTAATCCAAAAGAGGTTGGAAAAAAATAATAAAGCCCTGGGTCCTGATGGAATACATCCAAGGGTACTGAGGGAACTGGGTTCTGTAATAGCCAAGCCATTATATTTAATTTTTCAAGATTCTCTCAACACAGGGTCACTCAACACAGGATCACTCAACACATCTCTCAGATGACTGGAGAAAAGCAGATGTGATACCTAGATTTAAAAGGGGAGCAAGAGCAAATCCGGGGAATTATAGACCAGTGAGTCTCACTTGTGTAGTGGGGAAGCTTTTAGAAGGGTTAATAAGCGATAATATACAAGAATATGTCTATTTCAACAGGATTATAAGTAGGAGTCAACATGGATTTATGAGGGATAGGTCATGTCAAACAAATCTAATTAGTTTCTATGAGGAGGATAGTAGGAACCTGGATCAAGACAACTCAGTGGATGTAGTCTTTTTGGATTTTGCAAAGGCTTTTGATACAGTGCCACACGGTAGACAATTGTAAAAACTAAGGAATACAGGGATTGCAGTCAATGTCTGCTCATAGATTGAGAGCTGGCTAAAAGACAGGAAGCAATGGGTTGTTGTAAATGGAACATACTCAGATTGCACTAATGTGGTAAGTGGGGTTCCTTAGGGTTCAGTATTAGGTCCTCTCCTTTTTAACATATTTATTAATGACTTAGAGGTGGAACTGGAAAGTAGTGTTTCCATTTTTGCTGATGACACAAAGTTGTGAAGGTAATTAAATCAGATAATGATGTGCTTTCCCTCCAAACGGATTTACATAAAATTGAGGAATGGGCATCTAAATTTCAGATAAGATTTAATACGAATAAATATAAAGTTATGCTTCTGAGAAGGAAAAATAGCCATGCAATTTATATATACAGTATATATAAATATAGGGGTATCAGATATTGAAAGGGATTTGGGAGTGCTTGTGGAGAACCATCTAGGTAACAGTGCTCAAAGCCAAGCAGCAGATGTAAAGGCAAATAAAATATTTGCATGTATTAAGAAGGGTATAGAAGCAAGGGAAGCAAATATAATTCTGCCACTATACAAATCTCTAGTACGACCCTCATTTGGAATATGGAGACAATTTTGGGCACCACTTCACAAAAAGGACATTTTAGAGCTGGAAAAAGAACAGAGGAGGGCAACAAAACTAATAAGGGGAATGGAGGGGCTAAGTTATGAAGAAACACTAACCAAATTAAGCTTATTTTCCCAAGGGAGCTTTCTGTGCAAGGAGGTTTTTAACTGACAAGAGGACATCCCTTGAAGTGAGAAGATTTCACCTTAACGAAAGAAAAGGTTTCTTCACAGTACGGGTGGTTAATCTGTGGAATTCTCTACCAAAGGAGGTGACTTAAAAGAGGACTGGATTTATTTCTAATTAAAAAGAGAATTCAGGGTTATCCAGGATAATTTGAGAGAGAATATTGATCCAGGGAGGAGTCCGATCGCCAGTATCTGGGGTCAGGAAGGAATTTTTTTTCCTTTGAGATGATTGGCTAAGTTTCACTTGTTTTTTTTTCTGTTTGCATTCCTCTGGATCAATTAATTATTAATTTAAATAAATAAATAAATTGTTGATTAACAATTAAGAATTAATTAACAACTTATTAATTAATAACTAATCCGCATATTGCAGATCAGAGGAGATCTTAAAAGGTTCAGATTGATGGACTGAAAGTCTTATTTTAACCTTAATTACTATGGCCCTCATTCAATTGCGATTTGGCCAATTGAATAGGGCTCTAAATAAGCACATACAGTAGCATATTTTTTTTAAAGAAGTTTTTAGTTATGCTTACTAACTAAAAACTTCTTAAAAAAATATATGTTATGTGCTTATTTAGAGCCCTATTCAATTGGCCAAATTGCAATTGAATGAGGGCCTATGTAACTATGTAATACTGTATTTAAAATGAAAGGGAAATGTATGTAAGATATTAATATTAATAGCACATTATTCTCAAGCCTGCAAATCGGCAATAAAAAAATATTTATTTTATGTTTAATTTTGGTGTTATATCGATCCCAGCAATCGATGTGTTAATACATATAATAGAACTCGCTTGGACTAGAATATTATATTTACTGATTATTTCATATTGAGTTATTTCTGGTATGCGGGTCTGATCGCAACTCGGACTTCAAAAATGTAGGTGATTGAAAATTTAACCTTCATGTTTTAGTGACGTAATGACGGAAATCTCTTTTATTATTTGACTCCATCTAAATCCCATAACCACGGGTTTGACTAATTGGTCATGTTCATCGCTGCAAATGGAATGTGCGGGAGCATGGTTTACGGATTTGGATATCGGCCATGTATGCTGCAGGCTTGTCTAATTTAATCGCTCTGTAATTCTGCCAGATTTCAAATTTAATGGGACTCTAATACTACATAATCTAAATTAGGTTTTAGCAGGATTTGTGTAGAGGCAGAATTACCTCTTGCTTCTCTACCCTTCTGAACTCTTTTAAATACAAGTGGATTTACCTTAAAAAGTAAAGGCTGAGAAACTGCAGAGTGCACTAATTGTGCCCAGGTGAGAGGGGTGTGGCTTGACTGTTAAACTTGGATAAAAGGTTTGGGAGCTGGTTTGGGGTCTGTTTACAAGTGGATTTACCTTAAAAAGTAAAGGCTAATAAACTGCAGAGTGCACTAATTGTGCCCAGGTGAGAGGGGTGTGGCTTGACTGTTAAACTTGTATAAAAGGTTTGTGAGCTGGTTTGGGGTCAGTTTACAAGTGGATTTACCTTAAAAAGTAAAGGCTGATAAACTGCAGAGTGCACTAATTGTGCCCAGGTGAGAGGGGTGTGGCTTGACTGCTAAACTTGTATAAAAGGTTTGTGAGCTGGTTTGGGGACTGTTTACAAGTGGATTTACCTTACAAGTAAAGGCTGATAAATTGCAGAGTGCACTAATTGTGCCCAGGCGAGAAGGCAGAAGTTAATAGAAACCGGAGAAGGGGAACTTGTGAGCTTGCGAACATTTTCAGTATCAAGTGCAATTCTAGTAAAAGCCTAGGAGTTTAAATAAAAGGAGGGCCTTCAAAGAAAAGGGAGGGCAGATTTCTAGTGCAAAGGAGGAAAACTTTATATAAATATATTATATTATATTCTTTATTTTTCCCACTGAAATTTCGTAGACAATAATAATAATTATGAGTCAGTCCAGTGGCAACCTTATTCAGTGTACATCCTGTCATATGTATGCAATACTGGAACAGATGATCCAGGGTCCATACCTCTGTGAGAGGTGTGAGCATGTTGCCTCTCTGGAAGCTCAAATTGGAGATCTGGAGAGGAGAATTGCAGCACTTAGTGATATTGCTCCACTGGAAAGGGGGTTGGTGCTCACTGAGCACAGTTTAGCTGGGCCTAGCATGGAGGGTGGAGCTGGGGCTAGTGAGGATGTCCAGGGAGGCAGCTGGGTTACAGTTACAAGGGGAAGCAGGGGGAACAGGAGGAGGCAGGCTAGTTCTGAGTTGGCAAACAACAACAGATTTGCAAGATTGAGTGAAACTGTTGGCGATGTCCATTCAAGAATGGCAATGCCAGATAGAGCTGTTCCCTCTAACAGCCGGGCGAACAGCTTTACTGGAGAAGAGGGAGGGCAGAATAGGCAGAACAGACAGGTTTTGGTTGTAGGGGACTCTATTATTAGGAAGGTAGACAGGGTGATTTGTCACCCAGATCCCAGCAATCGAACAGTTTGCTGTCTCCCGGTTGCTCGGGTTCGTCATGTTGTGGATCGGGTAGACAAATTATTGGAAGGGGCTGGAAATGAACTGGCGGTCTTGGTACATATTGGTACCACTGACAAAGTTAGTGGAAGATGGAGTGTCCTAAAGAATGATTTTCGAGAACTAGGTAATAAGCTGAAGGCAAGGACCTCCAAGGTAGTATTTTCTGAGATACTACCAGTGCCACGTGCTAGCCCAGGGAGGCAGAAGGAGATTAGGGAGGTTAATGCGTGGCTAAAGATGTGGTGCACTAAGGAGGGGTTTGGCTTTTTAGAGCACTGGGCTGACTTCTCACTTCGGTACAATCTCTACAGTAGGGATGGATTGCACCTTAATGATGAGCGAGCTTTTGTACTAGGGGATAGGATGGTAGAAAGGCTGGAGGAATTTTTAAACTAGTAGGTGGGGGGGGGAGGGACTAGATATAAGTAATGGGGTAGAAAGTGTAGAGGGTATAAGGGATGAATTAACAACTCATAGGGGAGGAGATGGGGGAGGGGTAGTTTAGTCAATATGGAGGTAGTACTAAGTAATTCAAGTTCAGTGGCAGGCACTTCAGAACTACAGACTCATAACATAAGGTGTATGCTTGCTAATGCCAGAAGCTTGCCAGGAAAAATGGGAGAGTTAGAATTATTAGCAATTAATGAAAAATGGGATTTAATAGGCATTACCGAAACGTGGTGGGATGAATCTCATCACTGGACTGTTAATATGGATGGTTATAACCTATTTAGGAAAGATAGAGGCAATGGTAAATGAGGAGGAGGGATTTGTCTGTATGTTAAGCCTGAATTTAAGGCTATAGTCAGAGAAGATATTTATGGTGGACCTAGTGATAAAGTTGAATGTTTGTGGGTAGAGTTAAATAGCGGAGCAGCAAATTCCAAAAGAATATTATTAGGAGTATTCTATAAACCCCCAAATATAGCTGAAAGTGAGGAAATACAATTATTGTTACAGATTGGAAATGCAGCTAAGCACGGGCAAGTTCTAATAATGGGAGATTTTAATTACCCTGAAATAAACTGGATAAATGAGACCAGCAGTTCAGGGAGCAGGTTCTTGAGTACACTCAGGGATCATTATTTGGCCCAGGTTATACAGGAGCCTACTAGAAATGAAGCTATCTTAGATTTACTCATTACAAATAATATTGATATTGTATCAAATGTTGAAATAAGGCAACCTTTGGGAAACAGTGATCACAACACAGTCTCATTTGAGATTGAATTAAAAAAACAACATTTTAAGGGGCCAACAAAAACTCTTAATTTTAAAAGGGCAGATTTTAACGGTCTTAGGGCAGCAATACAAAGTATAGACTGGGACAGAGAACTGATAGGTAAAAACACTGAACATAAATGGACAACATTTAAATCCTTACTAAATATACATACAAATCAGCATATACCGTGTGGGAATAAAAGTAAAAGGAGTAAATCACAACCCATGTGGCTTAACAATGATTTAAAGATCAAGATACGGAGTAAAAAACAGGCATTTAAATTATACAAACAAGAGGGGACAGAGACTGCTTTACGGGAATACAAGGAAATCAACAAGGCTTGCAAAATCGCGATTAGACTGGCTAAAATAGAAAATGAAAAATTAATTGCAAAAGAGAGTAAGACTAACACTAAAATATTTTTTAAGTATATTAATGGGAAGAAGGCGAGGAAGGAAGCTATAGGAACATTACAATTTGAAACAGGCTGTCTGATAATTATTGACCAAGAAAAGGCAGATGAGCTAAATAGGTTCTTTTCTTTGGTATACACAAGGGAGGTACAAGTGGTTGGGACACTGCGACATAATGGGGCTACGCTACCTTTGCCAAATAATTGGTTAACACAGGAAGTAATCCAAAAGAGGTTGGAAAAAATAAATGTTAATAAAGCCCCGGGTCCTGATGGAATACATCCAAGGGTACTAAGGGAACTGGGTTCTGTAATAGCCAAACCATTATATTTAATTTTTCAAGATTCACTCAACACAGGGTCTCTACCAGATGACTGGAGAAAAGCTGATGTGATACCTATATTTAAAAAGGGAGCAAGAGCAAATCTGGTGAATTATAGACCAGTGAGCCTCACTTCTGTAGTGGGGAAGCTTTTAGACGGGTTAATAAGGGATAATATACAAGAATATGTCTATTTGAACAGGATTATAAGTAGGAGTCAACATGGGTTTATGAGGGATAGGTCATGTCAAACAAGTCTAATTAGTTTCTATGAGGAGGTTAGTAGGAACCGGGATCAAGGCAACTCAGTGGATGTAGTCTTTTTGGATTTTGCAAAGGCTTTTGATACAGTGCCACATGGGAGACTATTGGGCAAACTAAGGGATACAGTAATTGCAGTAAATATCTGCTCATGGATTGAGAGCTGGCTAAAGGACAGGAAGCAAAGTGTTGTTGTAAATGGAACATACTCCGATTGGACTCATGTGGTAAGTGGGGTTCCTCAGGGTTCAGTATTAGGTCCTCTCCTTTTTAACATATTTATTAATGACTTAGAGGTAGGATTGGAGTGTGGGGTCTCCATTTTCGCAAATGACACAAAGTTGTGCAAGGTAATTAAATCAGAAAATGATGTGTTTTCCCTCCAAGGGGATTTACATAAAATTGAGGAATGGGCATCTAAATGGCAGATGAGATTTAATACAAATAAATGTAAGGTTATGCATCTGGGAAGGAAAAATAGCCATGCAATTTATAATCTTAATGGAGCAAATCTAGGTGTATCAGATATTGAAAGGGATTTGGGAGTGCTTGTGGACAACCACCTAGGTAACAGTGCTCAAAGCCAAGCAGCAGCTGCAAAGGCAAATAAAATATTAGCATGTATTAAGAAGGGTATAGAAGCCAGGGAAGCAAATATAATTCTGCCACTATACAAATCTCTAGTACGCCCTCATTTGGAATATGGAGTACAATTTTGGGCACCACTTCATAAAAAGGACATTTTAGAGCTGGAAAAGGTACAGAGAAGGGCAACCAAACTAATAAGGGGAATGGAGGGGCTAAGTTATGAAGAAAGACTAACCAAATTAAACATATTTTCTCTAGAAAAAAGGCGTCTAAGAGGAGATATGATGACCTTATATAAATACATCCAGGGTCAGTATAAAGATTTGTCGGGGGAGCTTTTTGTGCCAAGAGGTTTTCAACTGACAAGAGGACATCCCTTGAGGTTAGAAGTAAAAAGATTCCACCTCAAAGAAAGAAAAGGGTTCTTCACAGTAAGGGTGGTTAATCTGTGGAATTCTCTACCAGAGGAGGTGGTGACAGCGGATTCGATAGATAACTTTATAAGGGGACTAGATTTATTTCTAATTAAAAAGGGTATTCAGGGTTATCATGGATAATTAGAGAGACAGTAATGATCCAAATTTTTAACATTTCCCCTTTAGACAATTGGCTAAGTCTCGCTTGTTTTTTTTTTTTCTATTTGCCTTCCTCTGGAATAATTAATAATAAAAAAAAACAAACAAACAAAAAAAAACATTAAATAATTGATGAATAATTAATTAACAGCTAATGAATTAATAGTTAATCCGCATATTGCAGATCAAAGGAGATCTTAAAAGGTTGAACTTGATGGACTGAAAGTCTTTTTTCAACCTTAAATACTATGGGCCTCATTCTATTATCGGCCGTAAATCGGCCGTAAGGCTGCGATTCCTTGCGGGGGTTCAGTTAACTCGCGATTCTATTATACGGCCCCGCAAGGATCTCCTTTTACGGCCGGCCGCATATCTTGGAACCGGCCGTAAGCTGTGAAATATAAAAACTCAAAAATAAATTCAAGCCTGCACTGTACAGCTCTGTAAATGCTAGGGATCATATTGGGGGACATGAGGATTAAAAGGAACCCACTCTCAAGCTTGCACATCTGCCCAAACCCGAGTTCAAATTAACTGTTTATTTTCCGGCTGCGGAGTGGGCGGGTCTGAGGTGCTCCAAGCACTCTGGACTTTTTACATGGATATTTTACGGATATTAAAAATTAAATATTTTACGGATTTGAGTACAGGATAATTATGTGCTATTTTTTCTAACACCTAAAATCCCTTTATAGTCTTCTCAAAGTGCAGGATGGCTTTATTTGAGCTATTTTATGTGCTTAATTGGTGCTAGCGAGACCTCTTTCCTGCAAGTAAGCTGCGGCTCGCTTTTAGCCTTGCAGAGAGGTTTCCCGGAGCAATTGAATTGCAAATCTCTTGCGGCCGTTTTAGATCAAAGGCTTTCCTCCGGCGCGAGCGGCCGCAAGAGATAGCAAGGCACCGGCCGCAAGCCTGCCGGAATCCCCGGCCGTAAGGGAATAGAATAGCCGAATAGCTTGCGGCCGGTCCTTGCGGCCCCGCAACGGCTGCGGCCGCTAATGAGGCCCTATGTAACTATGGGCCTCATTCTATTAGCGGCCGCAGCCGTTGCGGGGCCGCAAGGACCGGCCGCAAGCTATTCGGCTATTCTATTCCCTTACGGCCGGGGGCTCCGGCAGGCTTGCGGCCGGTGCCTTGCTATCTCTTGCGGCCGCTCGCGCCGGAGGAAAGCCTTTGATCTAAAACGGCCGCAAGAGATTTGCAATTCAATTGCTCCGGGAAACCTTTCTGCAAGGCTAAAAGCGAGCCGCAGCTTACTTGCAGGAAAGAGGTCCCGCTAGCACCAATTAAGCACATAAAATAGCTCAAATAAAGCCATCCTGCACTTTGAGAAGACTATAAAGGGATTTTAGGTGTTAGAAAAAATAGCACATAATTATCCTGTACTCAAATCCGTAAAATATTTTATTTTTAATATCCGTAAAATATCCATGTAAAAAGTCCAGAGTGCTTGGAGCACCTCAGACACACCCACGCCGCAGCCGGAAAATAAACAGTTAATTTGAACTTGGGTTTGGGCAGATGTGCAAGCTTGAGAGTGGGTTTCTTTTAATCCTCATGTCCCCCAATATGATCCCTAGCATTTACAGAGCTGTACAGTGCAGGCTTGAATTTATTTTTGCGTTTTTATATTTCACAGCTTACGGCCGGTTCCAAGATATGCGGCCGGCCGTAAGATGAGATCCTTGCGGGGCCGTATAATAGAATCGCGAGTTAACTGAACCCCCAGCAAGGAATCGCAGCCTTACGGCCGATTTACGGCCGATAATAGAATGAGGCCCTATGTATGTAACTATGTAAATACATGCTAATAAACAGCCTCATTCAATTGTCAGCTTGCAGCTCACTCGCAAAGGGTCGGATGTCTCAGAGTGAGCTGTAAGCTGCTTTTCTCCTGCATTTCTGAGGCTATTCAATTAGCCAAGGGCAAGTCACGCTGCTTGACATCCGATTTCAGAAACCCAGGTTTCCCTCGTAGGCAGAGCTGTGCTTGCGAGTTTCGCAGCTTCTGCTCACTATCAGCCAACGGGAGTTGAGACCATCCTGATTGATGGTTCTCAAAGCTGCAAGTGTTCTCGCAGCCTCCCATTATGTTAATGGACCCCTGCAGGGTCCCTACATGAACCCCAATTATGCGGGGGGTCCCCACACATGACCCACATGATGCGGTTACTCCCGCAAGTTTCCCACTTTAACCCCATGCTGGGGGTCTGCTTCAGGGACCCCTGCAATGTCCCCACATTAACCCTTGCAGTGGGGGTCACGGTCGTGACTCCCACTGCATTTAAAATGTTTACATTTCCCTTCCAGGGGTCCTTAAAGGGCCCGCGACAAATAAATAGCTAAGACCGGCAGTGTGGGTACTGTAAGTACCCCCACCGACATCCAAAATTAACCCCCCAATGCTGGGGATCCCTATCGGGGAACCCGCTATGTCCCCACATTAACCCTTTCAATGGGACTCCTAATCGGACGCGATCAGGGCCCCCAATGCATTCAAAATTAAAATTAAAAAAAGTAATGGTCCTTAGAGGATCCGCGCTAAATAAAAATTAACCCTATCACTCATGGGGCTGTATACATAGCCCCATGAGCCGCTAATTAACCCTGTCACTCATAGGGGTCAATACAGACCACCATAAGCCCCTATTTGACCCTGTCACTCATGGGGGTAAATACGGACCCCATAAGCCTCAATTTAACACCATTAGTCTTTTAGGGGTCTATATGTTTATTGTTGTTTTTATTTTTATGTGTATTTGTGTCTGATGTAGTGTTTATTTATTTCCAGGGGCCAAGCAGGAGAAGTCAATAAGAAGGACAGAGACATGCTGGAAAGGTTGAATATTTAAAATATTTAGAATATAAAAATTTTCTATGTAGTGTTGAATTTTGTACAAATTTGGTGTTTCTTTTTTTCCTAGGGGTGAGACCGGCACCATGAAACCCATCATCACTGAGGGGACATCTAGGTAAGGTAAGTGGTCTATTTATTCTATTTTAGGTTAGATTTAGGGTTTTTAATGTATGTAGATAGGGTTTAATGTATTTTAGATATAGGTTATTGTATTGTAGAAAGGGTTTAATGTATTTTAGATAGGGGTTGATGTATGTAGAGAATAGTATGGAGATAGGGGTATATTTGAACTGCATTTATTGTGTATATTATTGTATTATATTTTGTATGTATTGTAATGTGATGTATATATGTGTATGTATTTGCTTTTCAGTTGGGTAATTCTTTGTTATTTTCTGTAGTAGGGGGTATAATGTTCTTTTTATTTTTTAGTAATGTAACTTTTTTATTTTCTGTAGTGGGGGGTTGTAATGTTTTTTTTTTGTAAAGTAACTTTTTTATTTTCTGTGACTTAGGTTTTTTTATTTGTTGTAATTAGTGGGATCGGGGTTTTAATAGGGGGTTAGGTAGATAGTGTAGGTGTTAATAGGGTAGGGTAGAGGGGGGTTAGTTTTGTTTTCGTGGTTTATAAGAGATGGGGTAAATAGCCCCAGTTAGGGTTAGATAGGTACTGTTAGGGTTTAAATATTTACTGTTATATTTACTGTTAGGGTTTAATAGGCCCAGTTAGGGTTAAATAGGCCCAGTTAGGGATAGATAGGTCCAGTTAGGGATAGATAGGCCCAGTTAGGGTTAGATAGGCCTAGATAGTGTATCTGGGTCCAGATAGGGTTAAACAGGTACTGTTAGAGTTAAACATGCCTAGTTAAGGTTAAATGGGTACTGTTAGGGTTTAATAGGCCCAGTTAGGGTGAATAGGCCCAGTTAGCATTAAACAGGCCCAGTTAGGGTTAGATAGGCCCAGTTAGGGTTAAATATGCCTAGCTAGTATTACTGGGTCCAGATAGGGTTAAATAGGCCCAGTTAGGGTTAAATAGGCCCAGTTACGGTTAAATAGTCGCAGAAACGGTTAGATAGATATTGTTAGAGTTTAATAGGCCCAGCTAGTGTTAAATAGGCCCAGTTAGGGTTAAATAGGTACTTTTAGGATTAAACAGGCCTAGTTATGTTTATTGGGTCCATTTGGGGTTAATAGTGCAGTGCTTAGACTTTGTGTCATGAGCGTCTTGGATGACCCTCATGGCACTTATAGTGCTATTATAGGGGTTAATTCTATATAGACCCCTATTGGACTGATGGTATTAAGTTGAGGCATATATTGTATTGACCCCCATGACTGACAGGGTTAATTTGGGGCTTATGGGGGTCTGTATTTACCCACATGAGTAACATGGTTAATTAGGTTAATTTTAGGTTACGGTGGGGGTACTTACAGTACCCCAGCTGTTGGCCTTATCTATTAGTGTGCCGCGGGCCCTTTAAGGACCCACAACAGGGAATTTAAACTTTTTAAATGCAGTGGGGGACACGATCATAAACCCCACTGCAATGTTTAATGTGGGGGTCCCGATGGGGACTGTCGGCATGGGGTTTATGTGGGCACACTGTGGGGGGACCAATCGGGACACCCGCAGCAAGTGGTTAATGTGGGGACCCTGCATCATTGGGGTTTAATGTAAGAGTGTTGGGGGATGCAGTGGAGACATATCGGGGACCATACATAAGGGCTTCTAAAGTCCTTGCGAGTCCTCTTGAGCACACGCAGGACCTCGTTCTGCATTTGCACTTTATGAGCTAGGATACTTTTCGCAGTGGGAGGGATCGGACAATGGAATAGGGATTTGCGTAAATTGGCCTGCGAAAGTGGAACATCAAAGGCTTCAGAGTGGTGTAAGCTCCGAGTTGCAGATCGACCATTTTTGCAGGGCCTTCACTCGGAACTCGATCTGTGATCGCAAAATGGAGGCAATTGAATAGCAAAGTTGCCTCTGTTTTGCCCTGGAGAACTCGGAGCTGAAAAAAGTAGCAATTGAACGAGGCTGATTGTATTTGCCTTTTCTGCCTAACAATGTGCACTGCTATGTAGATGGTTGTCCACAAGGACTCCTAAATCATTATTTCTGATACCCCTCAATTTGTTCTAATTAAATTATGCATTGCATGCAGATTTTTCCTTTCAAACTGCATAATTTTAAATTTCTTTGTATAAATGTAATTTGCAATTTAGCTGTTCTTGGGAGGGAAAGCACATTCTGGTCTGATTTAGTTACCTTGCATAATTTAGTGTCAGCAAATATGGAGATTTTACTCTCCAGGCCCACTTCTGAATCGTTACTAAATATATTGAAATGGAAAGAACCCAATACTGAAATCTGAGTTACCCACATGTGTCCAATCTAAGTATGTTCCCTTTTACTACAAAGCTTTCTTTCCTGTCTTTAAAACAGTTTTCTATCCATGTGCAGATATAGCCTCCCATATGGCACTATATCAAATGTCTTTTATTTGAAACTACCAAATAAGTTACAAAGAGAAGAGGGGTGGGGAGAGATAGCGCACCAATTCCTAGTGCAAAATAACCAATATATTGTAATCCCAAACCCTTGTTCACAGAGACCCAAATAAGTTATATGTTTACTTTTGCCTCTGTTGTTCATATGGATATATTCCTGAACAAAGTCCCTTCTAAAAGCTTCCCCACTGTAGAAGTGAGGCCTAATAGTAATTTCCTGGATTTGCTCTAGCTTCCTTCTTAAAGGATTCGCATTTGCTCTTTGGCAAACATCTAGGGATGAGTCTGTGGAGGTTTAGTCATGCAAAAATGAAATTATAACAATATTCAATATTAAATTTATTTTAAAAGATTAGAGTATTAGCCTAAAGTTGTTTGTATCCTCTTACAGTATGATCATTAAAAGAAGGGTGTGGTGGGGTGACTGAAAGACTTGATGTGATGTGTTTGATGTGAATAAACACTGCTGATAGGCTGCCTTAAGAGCAAAAGCTGGTTACCAAGGGAAATCTCTTTAATACAACAATATTCAAGCCAATAGACACCGCTGTCTTGGTGCACTTTGTGTCTGAAAAATTAGCGGATGCCTGCTAGACAAAGCCCCTCTCCATTGACCTTAAAGTTTAATATTGAATAATAATTTTGAAATCCTTGAATATAAATGTTTTTAATGATCAATGCCTAAACATCTAGCTCATGTTGTTAGTGGTCCTTTAATACAATGCCAGTTACATTTGGTTTGAAGTGAAAAAATTGCAGTCCTAGAAAGAGACATCTTAATCCATCTTTCTTTGAAATCCGGCATGGCACCAGATCTGGTTACAAAACCCATATTTCTAAACATTAGTGATGTAAAGATTGTTGCTATAATTCTGGTGATCAGAGTTAAAGGACCCTTGTGGTCATATATGTAAAATATAAAAATTTTGATAAACTATACTTAAAATTATTCAATACATTTTTAGAATAGAAAGTCAAAAAGAATAATACAGCCTCAACTATATTTGCAGCTGTAGGATCCATTACTGATTTCTATTTGCACATATGGTCAGATGTCACATTAGGCTAATAAGGCAGCTGCTTAGGGCTGCTTCTTTTTTAAGGATGCCTCATTTTCAAGCTGTTGTACTGTGATTTAATCAAAAAAAACTTTTGTTTATGAACTTGCCACTAGATGGCCATTGGCATTTATATGTCATTCTCAATGAGTGAGGTTGCTGCTGAGAGCGCTCTCTACATGCAGAAAATGGTCATTACAATATATTAATATAGGTTTTATTACAAACAATCTCTATGTTGTGTAATGTATTTCTGTGTCTATGTGCATGTAATACTGTATTTTGGCTTTTGTGTAACAGTATATGTGAGAGGGGAGAGGGGGAGTACACAGCTGCAGAGCACTGTAGAGCTGTGATGTTATAGTCCAAGTTTAGAGCCTTGTAATGTACACACTAGGGTAAGGGTTTCTGGTAATACATCAAATGTTATTTTTTCTATTCAAACGTTTTCCACACCAGTAACTCCTATTTTTTCAGTATCTGATACTAGTTTAGTTGAAAAGTCTGATTCTTCAGTTAAATCTCAGAAAACAGATATAATGGTGGTAGCACACAGTCATCAGCACACACATCTGCGCACCTGAAAAGAGTGCGCCCGACATCTGCGCTACAGCCAGCTTCCGACACTGCAGGATAAACGGCATTAGTGTGCCAGCTCAAAAAGTATTATTCTACCAGTGACCAGGATGAGAGTCATATGCAGACTTTGCATCATTATAGTAACCCAGTATATATATATATATATATATATATATATATATATATATATTAAAGTGACACTTACTTATAAACAATATAAATCACCTGGATTAGCCTCGAATCGGATCATGTGAGGAGTAGGAAATGTCCCATGAAGGTGCAGGACCTCTAGACTAGGGAAAAGCGATTTATATTGAAGTGTCATTTTATATTATATATTTCCTGAGTTACTATAATGACGCAAAGTCTGCATATGACTCTAATCCTGGCACACTCATGCCATTTATCCTGCAGTGTCGGTTGCTGGCTGGAGCGCAGTTGTCGGTCTCTTTTCAGGCGCGCAGATGTGGGCTTGCGCATTCCTCAGCGCCAAAGGACAGGGTGCCAGAAAAAAGATGAGTCTAGAAAGGAAGGAGAAGAGAGGACGAATATATACAGAACGATCCCAAAGACCTTTGTTAATTGGCTACAAGCGTATGCGCTGTTGGTAATTTTTATTGGCAAGAAATGTCCTAAACATTATTCCGAATTTTTTGCTATATAGATAAGATAGAAAGAATCCACAGGACCTACGATGGGATGGAATGGTGGGTGTATGGTGAACATGTTTGCCAGCGTAGGTTAGTAAATGAGCATATGTATTGGGATGATAGGAATGTGGATGGTAGCATGTTCTTTGCGGGCTGGAGAACAGTGCACCATTAACAGCACGCCGACAAGTGCGCACCCGCACAACTGCACACCAGAAAAGAGCGAGAAGGTAAGAAGGCAGAAGGGCAGATAGGGAGTCGAGTGCTGGGGGAAGAGAGTGGGGATGGGTGCTGGGGACAGAGAGAGAGGAAGAGAGGATGGGTGCAGGGGAAAGAGAGAGAGGATAAGTGCAGGGGATAGAGAGGATGGGTAAGGAGAAAGGTAGAGGATGGGTGAAGAGAGAAATAGAGGATGGGTGCAGAAGCGAGGGAGAGGATGGGTGCAGGGGAGAGAGGGGATGGGGTGAGGAGACAGAGTGAGGGTCTGGGGTGCAGAAGGGAGGGAGAGAGAGGATGGGTGCAGGGGACAGACAGAGAGGATGGGTGCAGGGGACAGAGTGTGGAGATGGGGTGAAGAACTGGAGAGTTGATGTCTTCTAAATTGCACTCAGAGTGTGGAGATCGGATGCAGGGTGGCGCGCAGTTGTCGGGCACGCTCTTTTCTGGCGTGCACATGTGGGTGCACACATTTGTCGGCACTCTGATGACGGAGCACTGTTCTCCACAGTGCAATGGTCGGGGTGCCGATTTGGATACATGGATGTGATTTGATACGCCACTTAGACCTGGAGAGTCTTTTTGAGGTTCAGTCGGAAGAGACCATATCGCTAAGTGTGATATTGAATTTGCTTTTAGGTTACTTCCTTGCACCCAACATGTCATCATTTACTGGGCTGTCATTTTCAGGATAATTTCAATGTGAACCTTTGTCTATTTCTTGTGGGTATTTTGATGCCTTTAGTTTATTCATTCAATGAGTGGTAGAATACAGATCAGGATCACAATATTTGGTACACAATGTAGATGATTTTTTGTTGGTAGAACAATCAAAATCGGAATAATGTTTAGAACTGATAAAAACCATTAGGGAAGTTGCTAAGGAATTTGGAATCCCAAAAGCAGAAGATATCATCATTGATTTAAAAAGGTTAAAAAGTAGGCTTCCAATTGATAAGTTTTTAGCTTTGCAGAGAAGTGTCTCTGAAGCTTAATTTTGCTTGCAGAGTCATTTACGTGGGTAGATCTGGTGGTATGGCAGCCATTTTTACAGTATTTTAATGGTACAGGCACATTGGATTCCATTAGATCTTTACATTGGATGTGGCTGGTATTTGTGGTTTTGGAGCCTACTTTAAGGGACAGTGGTGCTTGGATAAGTGGTCTCCCGACTGAGTGGCATTGGGGTTGGTTATAAATTTGGCATTGTTGAAATTATTCCCAATTATCATTGCGTTATTTATCTGAGGTGATGAGCTACAGGATCAACATATTGTTATTCATTGTGACAACCTTGGTGCTGTATTGGCTATTAACAAACTAATTGCATTTTTGATACTGGTGATGTAGTTAATGAAATAGTTGGTACTGCATTATTTGGGAGAAGAATATTTTATGTAGGGCTATACATGCCCTCAAAATATGGAAACCTTTGGGAAACAGTGATCACAACACAGTCTCATTTGAGACTGCATTAAAAAAACAAAACTGTAAACAGCCAACAAAAACTCTTCATTTTTAAAGGGCGGATTTTAATGGTCTAAGGGCAGCAATACAAAGTATCGACTGGGACAGAGAACTGACAGGTAAAATACTGAAGATAAATGGACAACATTCAAATCCTTACTAAATATGAAAAAAATATAACTTTAATAGGATATATTTTATTCGGAAATAACGCTGCTCAAAATACATGTAAAATTAGTGCACAATGAAGTAAATCCCTTAATGGGAGTGTGGATTAATGTTACCATGAATATTAATCTCTAATCAAGGAAGACACCCTAAATAAGGGTTGAATGCCTATAACTCTGATGGTCAAAAGTGATTAATCCTCATTTATCAGAATAAACTGACACTTCTGAAAAAATCAGGATATACTGATAATCATAGGATTTAGTAAAAGTAATCTATATAAAAAGCACTATTGAAAAACATATAAAAAACAAAATACAGAGTAGGACAGAGATCCTAAATAAACTGGAGGCTCAATATAAATATCTATATGCTATCAAAGACACAAAAAACAACATATGATACCAAAAGCTGCAGATAACATATAACAGTATTAGTGTATTGGCAACTGGTTGCCACACTTAATATACTTGCTGTTCAATTGCCACGCTTTATATGTATCCATATAACTTGTCCCATAAATCTGCTGTGTCTGGTGTGCCCTCCTGTGGTCTCTGTCCTCTGTAACTACAGATATAGTTGCCAACGGGCCGTTTCATCCATCCTCGTGGACTTTCTCTAAGGCTGTGTTATATGCTGGCCTCTCTGGCTTATAGAGCCAGTTTACTTCCGGGTTCCGATATGTGCATTGCGTAATTGCGTCTTAAACGCGATAACGTAACTCCGTCAACGTAACCGTGTCATTGCGCTATTGTATAATAATGTAGCTTTATTAGACCATTGGGGAACATATTCAAAGAGTTCCTAACTTTATTGAGTCCCGATATTGACAAAAACAAACACTGACAACATTCTGATATATGAGGATTAATCACTTTTGACCATCAGAGTTATAGGCATTCAACCCTTTATTTAGGGTGTTTTTCTTGATTAGAGATTAATATTCATGGTAACATTAATCCACGCTCACAGTAAGGGATTTACTTCATAGTGTACTGATTTTATATATATTTTGAGCAGCGTTATTTACGGATAAAATATATCCTATTAAAGTTATTTATTTTTTTCAGACCATAGTGGTGTAAAGCACCAAGGATATTATAGATATAGATCATATCCCCTTTTTTCCTTACTAAATATACATACTTATCACCATATACCATGTGGAAATAAAAGTAGAAAGTGTAAATCACAACCCATTTAGCTTAACAATGACTTAAAGATGAAGAGTAAAAAACAGGCATTTAAATTATACAAAAAAAGAGGGGACAAAGACTGCTTTATATGAGAACAAGGAAGTCAACAAAGTTTGCCAAAGGGCTTTTACACTGGCTAAAATAGAAAATAAAAAAAGTTAGTTGCAAAGGAGAGTAAGACTAACATTAAAATACTTTTTAAATATATTAATGGGAAGAAGGTCAGTAAGGAAGTTAGAAGAAAATCACAATGTGAAACAGGCCGTCTGATAATTAGTGACCAGGAAAAGGCAGCTGAGCTAAATAGGTTCTTTCTTCGGTATACACAAGGGAGGTACCAGTGGTTGGGAATACTGTGACAAAATGGAGCTACACTACTTTCACCAAATAATTGGTTAATGCAGGAAATAATCCAAAAGAGTTTGAAATAAATATTAATAAAGCCCCAGGTCCTGGTGGACTACATCCATGGGTACTGAGGGAACTGGGCTCTGTAACAGCCAAACCATTATATCTAGTTTTTCAAGATTCACTCAACACAGGGTCTTTACCAGATGACTGGAGAAAAACAGAGGTGATACCTATATTTCAGAAGGTAGCAAGAGCAAATCCATGGAATTATAGACCTGTAAGCCTAACTTCTGTAGTGTGAAAGCTTTTAGCAGGGTTAATAAGGGATAGTATACAAGGATATGTCTATTTAAACAAGATTATAAGTAGGAATCAACACAGATTTATGAGGGATAGATCATGTCAAACAAACATAATTCATTTCTATGAAGAGGTTACTAGGAACTTGAATCAAGGCACGATGGATGTTGCATTTTTGGATTTTGCAAAGGCTTTTGATACAGTGCTACATGGGAGACTATTGAGAAAACTAAGGGATAGGAGAATTGCAATAAATATCTGTTCATGGATTGAGAGCTGGCTAAAAGCCAGGAAGCAAAGGGTTGTTGTAAATGGAACAGTCTCAGATTGGACTAATGTGGTAAGTGGGGTTCGTCAGGGTTCAGTATTAGCTCCTCTCCTTTTTAACATATTTATTAATGACTTAGAAGTAAGATTGGAATGTATTGTCTCCATTTTTGCTGATGACACTAAGTTGTGTAATTAAATCAGATAATGATGTACTAAATGGCAGATGAGATTTCATATGAATAAATATAAAGTTATGCATCTGGGAAGGAAAAATAGCCATGCAATTTATATTCTCAATGGAGCAAATCTAGGAGTATCAAATATTGAAAGGGATTTGGGAGTACTTGTGGACAACCACCAAGCAGCATCTGCAAAGGCAAGAAAAATATTAGCATGTATTAAGAAGGGTATAGAAGCAAGGGAAGCAAATTCAATTCTGCCACTATACAAATCCCTAGTACGCCCTCATTTTGAATGTGGAGTACAATAAAGGGCACCACTACATAACAAGGACATTTTACAGCTGGAAAACGTACAGAGAGAGGCAACAAAATGAATAAGGGGAATGGAGGCTGGAGAATTAATAAAGACTAACCAAATTAAACAAATTTTCTTTAGAAAAAAGGCATCTAAGAGGGGATATGATTACCTTATATAAATACATCCAGGATCAGTATAAAGATTTGCCAAGGGAGCTTTTTGTGCCAAGAGGTTTTCAACTGACAAGAGGACATCCCTTGAGGTTAGAAGTAAAAAGATTCCACCTTAAAGAATAAAAAGGGTTCTTCACAGTAAGGGTAGTTAATCTGTGGAATTCTCTACCAAAGGAGGTGGTGACAGCAGATTCAACAGATCATTTTAAAATTGGATATATTTTTTAAATAAAAATGGTATTCAGGGTTACCCTGGATAATCAGAGAGGGAGGATTGATCCAGGGAGGAGTCCAATCCCTATCATCTGGGTTCAGGAAGGAATTTTATATTTTTTCCCTTTTTGAGACAGATGGCAAAGTTCCACTGGTTTTTTTTTCTGTGTGCCTTCCTCTGGATCAATTAACAATTAACAATGAATCTGCATATGACAGTTTAGAGAAGATCTAAAGGTTGAACTTGATGGACGAAAAGTATTTTTTCAACCTCAATTACTATGTAACTATGTAACAAAATCTTATTGCTGATGCTTTATCTCATTTTCAGTGGCAGCGTTTCTGGGAACTTGCCCTTCAGTCCACCCTTTCTGGCATCCCTTGTCCAGATCACCTATGGAAGTTAGCTTAACTCCTCCTATAAAAATCCTCCATACTCCAAAGTGTGGAGTGATTGGGAAGATTCTAAAAGTTCTGTCTACCAGGATTTGAATAGTGCAAAAGTGTCTGACTCTGAGGCATTAATTTATTTTGTTTTAAATTGTCATGAAAATGGTTTATCTCCTTCTGTGGTTGAAAGGCATATGGTGGTATTGGCTTTTTTATTTAATTGGAAGGGGAATAAGCATTATACTTAAGACTGTGTGATCAAGCAGACTTTAAAGGGATTAATAAAGGGAAGGGTTAGAAAGGATTCTAGGAGACCACTGTCATTTGAATTATAAAAAAAGCTGATTCATCTCCTTTCGCAATTTTTTTCTTCCTTATTTGAAGTTCATTTATTTTCTGCTGTTTTTTCCTTGGCATTTTTGGAGCATTTAGGACATCAGAAGTAGTAAGCAAAAATAAAAATATAATGGGGGGTATCCAAGACATGTAGAGGATTCAGGTTCCTCGTTAGTGACAAATTAAAAAAATCAAAAACGGATCAAGCTGTAAAAGGGGTTTCAGTTTGCTTATATCCAATTGATAATACATGTTGCCCCTATAAAAAAAATATTTGAGATACATGGCAATTAGGCCAGGAAAAAAATGATCTTTATTATCACACTCCAATGGTACTCATCTGTCGCAATATCCGTTTGCTTTGAATTTTAAGTTTTGTTTGAGTAATTTTAGCTTTAAAGCTAATGTATTTGGTACTCACTCCTAGAATTGGGGTGGCTACAGAGACAGCAAGACTAGGTTTGGGTGATGCATGGGTAACGAATTGGTAGGTGAGTAATGTATATTTGTCCTAAATTAAGGGTTGTTTAAGTTGTTTTTATCTTATTGTTTCACAGGCTTCTCACTACTGCTGTGGATCATAGGACACCTCTGCATCTACAGGGCAAGGAAAACAGCTGCGGGTCAAGATGATTGGCTGCCATTGGGGATTCACTTCTCAGCTGATTCTATTGTGGTGGTTTGGGGTCCAGGGAATGAAGTGGGAGTAGGTTTTATTGTACACTAGCGACTTGCCCGTCAAAAAATGACGGCAATGTGATGTATATGTTTGTCAAGTTGTTTAGTTATTAACATATATTTTTGACACTTGTAAGTATTTTAATATGAACGTGTATTTTTGTAAAATGTTGATGTTATGGTTTTTTAAAATGTAATTAGTATCTGAAGAATTGTTAACTTTAATATACATTGAATGAATAGGAAAGCAAAAAGTAAAAAGCCTTCTTTAAACGTCGCAAATTTTAACATGAAGTTTAAAATATATGTAAGCAATAACCTTCAAAGTATATATTTTTAAACTTGAACTTTATTTTTTATGTAAGTTTAGAAATTGACAAAACATTGGTATAATTTTGAACATTATTAACAGGAACATAGTGAATACATTTTGTAACCTAATTTTTTATTAAAAGTATTAACGTTTGAATGTAAAAACAATTGACATTTAAATTAATCAGTATTAAAATTCAGTTTCTATCACAATAACTGTTAACTTGAATATACATTGAATGTAGAGGAAGGCATACAGTAAAACTCTTCTTAAAACGTACGTAATTAAAGTAATTTATTACTGAGCACATAAACTGGCGATAAACATTAATGTAGGTAGTAATCTTAAGATAACAGACAATATTTACATTGAGACTTAAAAGGTGCTTGACCTCTTAACATCCACTTTGTAATCTGTTGAATGAAATAACTTGAAAATATATTTTTTAAACTTGTAACATTAGAAACATTAACATAGTCACTTAACATTTTAACATAATTTTTACTAACAATGCAAGGCAAGTATTTTGTGAGGCGAATCATTCATAAACATGACTTCCATTAATTATGACTGAATTAAACAACCAATTGTTATGTATTTTGCAATGCTTTTAAAAAATCTTGGCATCTTTAATTTGTATCCTTCAAAGTTATAGTACTTCATAGTAGACAATGTTTTTTGTAAAAATACGTCCATCTTCTAATAAATCACCTTGACTTTCATTGTTTTCAATGTAAACTTTAATAGCCTGTGGATTTTTGCACCGTGACAACGCAACGTACAATTGACCATGTGCAAAAACTGGTTCTTCCAAGAAAATACCCACAGATTTGAAAGTTTGACCTTGTGATTTATTAATGGTCATGGCAAATGCCATAATAATGGGAAATTGTCTTCTTTGAAGTATAAAAGGGAGACTACTTTCACTTGGTGCTAAATCTATTCTTGGTATGAAAACTCTCTCTCCTTTATGGGTCCCAGTTAAAATTTCAGCATCTATAAAATGGTCCTTTAATTGTTGAACAATTAATCTTGTGCCATTGCATAGGCCTTTTTTGGGGTTCATATTTCGCAGTAACATGATAATTGCACCTTTCTTTAGCTGCAAAATATGTGGTGGCATTCCAGAAGGAGTTAAAGAGTTTATGAATTCAGTCGAAAAGTTAGCCTGACTTTCATTGTCATCAGCAAGTACAGAATCAGCACTGTGATAATTTCTTTGTGGTGCATTCATTTTTTTTAAGATTTCATTATTGAGGATTAATGCATCTTTATTTTTACACGTCAGTATGACTTGGTTGGCAAGCTCGGAATATTCTTCGTTATTTATGCTCCCTTCAAATATAGCCGATATAATATCTTGTTGACAAATCATATGAGGTGGGATCTTTACAGTGTCGTCAGGTAAATGTAGTATTTTTTCTGTTCTGCCTTCTCCAATTTTAATAAGCCAATCATTGAAATCAGTTTGGCCTTCTGATCTCATATTTTGTTGCAGTTGAAGATGGGTAAAATGTTTCCATACTGTACTTGACTTTATACATGTTTCGATAATGTCAGCTCGATTTCCATGTACAACGACAGGTAATGTTTGTCTAAAATCGCCACCCAACAACATTACCTTTCCACCAAATGGAAAAATATTCTCCATGACTTCACGAAGCAAACGGTCAATACATTGGAGGGCATAGCATGACATCATTGTGGCCTCATCTATTAGAATTAATTTACATTTCTTCAATTTCTTTGCTTGTAAGGATGTCATGCGAATATCTGACACAGAATTTTCTAAAATAGGCACTGGCAGTTTAAATCCACTATGAACAGTTCTTCCACCTTCTAATAAAAGTGCAGCAATTCCAGCAGTGGCAAACGCCATTGCTATTTTTCCTTTTCCTTGTACTGAACTTATTAATAAATTGTACAAATATGTTTTTCCTGATCCGCCAGGTCCATCAAGATAGAAATAACGCTCTGTCACCATGTCATCATCTATAGCATTTTTAATGGCATGAAATGCTTGCAATTGTAGTGTATTTAAAGTTGCAAGTCTTTCTTCTGTTCTTTCTGCTTGTAGTTGAATGTCATAGTCTTCAAAGTTAATGTCATCTATAAGACCTGGATCAGGCAAATTAAAACTTGCACAACTTAATCCATGAGTTAAAAAGACTTCTTGGATTTCCATTAACGCTTTTAAGTGTGCAATGGGTTCATTGTATCGTCGCATAAAGTCTTCAGCCATATTACTTTTAAAAGTCTCCCACAAAGCTAATGCATTTGGAGCATTTGAGAAGATACAAATAAAAGCAAATTGTTCTCTCATCTGTCGTGGCATTTGACATTGTGCTGCTTCTTCTAAACATCTTTCCCACTCTGTATCATCAGCGAGTAAGTTTCTATGTCTTGCAGCTAAATGGAAGGATTCATATACAATGTCATTAACAGTTCTTAAGTGTTCAAAACTTTGTGCTCCAGGAACATTTAAAAGTAATATCCGTAAGCAAAAACGTTCAACATCTCTTGGACTGACTGTGTAAATTCTTGGAATAATTTTATTGCCTCTGGTTTTTCTTGGTCTCCATAATCCATTCACAAAAACATAGTGATATGGAATTTCAATATATAAGTATTGTGTTGCTTCAGCATCAGTGGAATTTAATGCAAACCATGCAGTTAGTGTAGTGTGACGATCTTCACTTTGGGCCAATGCATTCATTTCATTTCCAGCATGGAAATAGACTAGATGGCGTTGTGGCAAATGTACTGCTAACCTATATACTGCATGTGATCTATCATGCATTTCAAATTTTTAAAGCCGCCACATAGCTTCTGGCGCACTGACATAGCGAGCATCTACATGAGATGCAAGTTCATCATGTACTAACTCAGTACTTTCAGGGTTGTCTGCACTTTTGACGACTACAGTAGCTGCATCGTAACCTTTGTAAATATATTTGTAGACATATTTAATGGATTTGATGGAAGTGCAGGCTTCTACGTTGATGTGGGCGTTGTACTTCATGAGTAAATGTGGATTGTAGGGTACAACATATCTATTGTCCACTTTTTTTCTACGAATAATGGCACTATCTCCTTCTCTTCTTTTATAAAGTGGATATCCATCACAATTGGCATAGGTTTTGTCTCTATAATCTTTTGGAAATTCTTTGGAACATTTATTATTTTCCATACATGGTGATTGTGGATTAAGGTCACCACAGGGTCCATGAATCATGCGATGAGTAACAATCTCATATAGTCTACCATATAGTTCTGGATCTGGTAGTTCAGCAACAATGACTGCATCCACTTTGTCTGAAGTATCTAATTTATCTTTTTCTTGAAGTATTATTAGAAGATGTGCATGTGGAAGGCCTCTTTTTTGAAATTCAATGGTATATACATAAGCAAGACATTTGCCAAATAACTGATTTATAGTGAAGTCACGTAATAATTCATTTAATTTAATCTTAAAAACTCTGGCTACTAAATCTGGTCGATCAGAAGCACTTTGTCCAAGAAGTAGATTTTGTGTGATTTCTGGCCATTGTGGATTACATGTAAATGTCACAAATAAATCGGGTTTGCCAAATTTAGTGACAATAGCCATAGCATCATTGTATCTTTCTCTCATATTCCGAGGAGATCCTTGAAAGGAAGATGGTAAAATGATGGCTTTGCCAGCTGTCATGTCTCTGCTTGTAGCCACGTCAGCAACATAGTCCATTAATCCAGAATATTGTTCTACACAGAGTTTATCTTGTTGATATTTGATAAAGTTTAAATTATTTGCCTCAACTTGCAAATATGAATCAATAATCCATTGTTGTGTTAGTTTCCCACCACATAAAATTGGATTAAATACAAAGCATGGCCTTTTCAGCATTTAAAGTATTTTTGTATCTTACCTCTTCTTCTTTGTTGGTGTTCTTTAAAAGGGATTGTGCTTCACAATGCACGGTGCAAATTGTTGAGAGACGCTGTTGATGCAGAGTCTGTTTGAATATTAAAAAAAGTAGAAAGATTGAGCTTTAGGTGATCTATTGAATTGCAGTAAATTAATTTCATTGAAATATACTTCTGTAATTATTTTCAATTAACATTATTTTTTTGGTGGGGGCTACACACATATGTCACATACATGAAGCACATTTCCATAGTTGAAAGTAATTTTTTTGTGTGCGTGTGACATATCACTATACATGAATCATATTTTAATTGTTAAATTAACCTTATTTTTATTTTTGGCCAACATACATAAATGTGTGTGTGACATGTGACTATAGATGATACACATATATGTGCGTGTCACATATCAGTATACATGACTCATATTTTAATAGTCCCAACTTATTTTTTTCTAATGTAATTTAAATGTAGTTGTTTAATTAGTTTGTTTTAAGATAATTTTGTTGCAGGGGCAATACACATAAATGTGCGTGTCACATGTCAGTATACATTATACACATAAATGTGCGTGTCACATGTCAGTATACATTATACGCATATATGTGCGTGTCACATGTCAGTATACATTATACGCATATATGTGCGTGTCACATGTCATTATACATAAACCTCTTTTTCTTATTTTTTTTTTTTTTTGATGTCCTGTCTTGATAATAAAATGTAATATATTATAGCTTACCTCTCAGTTGTAATTTGCACAATGTAAAGTAGTAAATTAGGAAAGAATTATCTTCTCAAGTTTTAGCAGCAGTTATGTCTGAAGTCACTCTGTTCATCACCTGAGGAGAAATGTATTTTTCTCTGTGAAATAGGCAGTATTTATAAACTTGTAGAACATTCTGGAAAGTTAGACCGTTAGAACGCAATACGCATGCGCTATTTGCGTTCTAGCTTACAATTTGCGTTCCATCCGCCATTTTGTGCGTAGTAGTGGTTAAAATGGTGTTTAATATGAGTGTGATCCGTTCCGCATAGTATGTGTTTCATTATTGCGAGTAAGTGTAGTGTAGTTACGTCTGGAGCCTCGTTTTCGTTTTGTTCGGCGGCCATTTTTTCTCTCGCTTAGCCGATTTTCGGCCGTTTAAACTCTTTGTTTTGGACTTAAATGGACGTGTAAATGAACTTTTGGAGGTGCCAGATGCCCCCCCCCCGTGCTGTAAGTAAGCTTTTTATGTGTTTGTTGTGTTTATTTCTTGTGTTTGTGATGTTTTGATGCGCGGCGGTTGGAATGGGTCTTTCGCGGTCGTATTTTTTTCCGATGCGGCCGTATTTTGTTGCGATGTTGCCGTATTTTTTTGCGATATACGCGGTTGGCTTTTACGTGTACGACGCAGTGTATTTGTTTCTAAGTCGTGCGTATGTGTGTTAAGAGCGTGTGATGGGCCTTTTTTACTGTTTTTTGGTCTTGCGTCTGTGTGTCTGGGTGTAAGCGGGTGTGAGTCGACTTTGAGGTTTTTTTTGTTATGAAGTTGTGTGTGTGTGTATGTGTGTGTTAACACAGCCGATGTTGGGATGCTCCCACCACCGCAAATGCGGACCCTCGCTGCGCGAGGATCCGCATTTGCGGGGACGTTGTTGGGTTTTTGTTGGCTGGGCGGTTGGGTTTATTCTGTTAAAAAGTCGTGTGTGTGTATGAGTGTGTTAACACAGCCGACGTTGAGCCTCCACCTCCGCAAATGCGGACCCTCGCTTCGCGAGGATCCGCATTTGCGGGGACGTTGGGATGCTCCATCACCGCAAATGCGTCCCTCACCCGTACGCTCACAACTATATATGTGATAGTTAAATATGCCCTTTTATTTCATCCCCCTGATTTGGTGTGATTTCATGAATGATCTTGGGACTATACCAGTCAAGGAGATTAAATGGGATTTTAGTTTATTTGAGGCAGCTATTCTTGTAGATTCATATTATTGTGTCAGAAATGGTTTGTTGCCAGCAGTGGTGTTAGTTGATGTGAAGGTTCAGGACCACTCTTGAAAAGATAAAGACCTTGATGTCTAGCTTTGTGCTTAGAATAGGTGGGTTTTCCATTAGGCACCTGGATTTAGAGGGTCCAGAGGTTGAGTGTTATTTTTTAAAAGATGGGGTACAGCTTAACGAATGTTGCCTCATACACAACAATTCTCTTTCCATATTGTACCACACACAAATTGTTATATAATTGCAAAGTTTTGACCTAGACTATTATTAAGAAAATTAAAAATGTAGTTTTGTTGTGGCATTACTGCCCTTTATACATTTGCAATTACTGGGTATGCAGGCAGTTAGTTTTTTAGAATTGAGAGACACAGTATCTCACAAAAGTGAGTACACCCCTCACATTTTTGTAAATATTTTATTATATCTTTTCATGTGACACTCTGCTACAATGTAAAGTAGTAAGTATACAGCCTGTATAACAGTGTAAATTTCCTGTCCCCTCAAAATAACTCAACACACAGCCATTAATGTCTAAACCGTTACCAACAAAAGTGAGTACACCCCTAAGTGGAAATGTTCAAATTGGGCCCAAAGTGTAAAAAAATTATGTGTGGCTACCATTTTTTTCCAGCACTGCCTTAATCCTCATGGGCATGGAGTTTACCAGAGCTTCACAGGTTGCCACTGGAGTCCTCTTCCACTACTTCATAATGACTTAACGGAGTTGGTGAATGTTAGAGACCTTGCACTCCCCCACCTTCCGTTTGAGGATGCCCCACAGATGCTCAATAGGGTTTAGGTCTTGAGACATACTTGGCCACTCCATCAACTTTACCTTCAGCTTCTTTAGCAAGGCAGTGGTCGTCTTGGGGGTGTGTTTTGGGTCGTTATCGTGTTAGAATACTGCCCTGTGGCCCAGTCTCTGAAGGGAGGGGATCATGCTCTGCTTCAGTATGTCACAGTACATGTTGGCATTCATGGTTCCCTCAATTAACTGTAGCTCCCCAGTGCCAGCAGCACTCATGCAGGCCCAGACCAAACATATATACACATATGTCTATATGTGTATATATGTTTTCTATAATATGTTGTGTTGATTCCCCCTATATGCATTTACCTGATGATCTCAGATGCTACCTCCGCTCTCTCTGCATTACTGTTTACGTTCAAACTGAGGGTTTCATCTCATATCAGAGTTTTTGTGTTTTGTGCCTTATCCGTTTATCTGTCATTTAGGTATTATTTCAACTACCTTTCCTCAGTAAAGATGTATACTTTTGGTGGTGGGAGTGTCATGGTCTGGGCCTGCATGAGTGCTGAGTTGTCACATTGAAAAAATATAATAAAATATTTACAAAAATGTGAGGGGTGTACTCACTTTTGTGAGATACTGTATATTCAAATGCATGTTTTTATTAAACTAACATATATTAATTAAAATTTGTAGTTTTAGGTTTCACCCAGGATTAGGATGAAAAGCAAATGTTTTTAGTGCACATGAACATATTTTTAACATTAGAGCATACTTTGGATGTGAGAACATGCTTATGCATATTTACATTTCTCCTCATTTGAACATTAAAATATAGCTGCCTCGAAAACTACAGTTCCAGCAAACCATCCTCAAATACCTTTGAAATGTAGTATTACAAAAAGAAAGAAAAACCGAAAATAAAAATACATTACAAAAAATGAACTATACCTGTAAAGAGGTAAAATAATATGTTAAGTATCAAATGACGCCCTCCAACGACAATCAATGAAAGTTGATTGGAGAATCCGTCCTCTTAAATATTAATTGAAGCCAATGATCCTCAGCTCTTTGAAATGTGATGTAGTTTGTATTTTGCTATATGCCTGTTTCAGCGCAGGAGACACAGAGAAACATCTGTAAGCCATGCACACAAAGGTGGATTCAGTGTCAAAATAAACAGGGCATTTTTCAAATATAGCACACAATTTGGTTTTGTTGGAAGCAAATAGCCTATATTCCTAAATAAATAAAGAGACTCATCTATAGTTATACACATTAGCTCTTTTGTATAAATGACTAAGTGGAGATTTTAAACCATTAGAGCTCCATGGCAAAATATATTTTTGTTTATATATATATATATGTATATGTTATATACTCCAACTGTATATATACCCTATAGCATTGTCCAAATAAATCCCTTGTCTTGCAAACAAGCTGTGTGATTTATATTCTGAATAGTCTAAGTTTAAAGGGTGACTGTGATCAGATTTCAAATTTTACCCTTTTGAAGAACTACATTTGAAAATAAACAACATGCACCCTCCTGATAAAGTAATAAAAAGCAGCAGACAATAAAACAAAACGGAAGTTTACTGCAAGAAATAATTATTTATAACAGCTACAAAATGTAAATTATATATTTTTTTATTGATTCATTTTGCTTTCTAAAAACAGTTTGTGCATTACCATGCAAAATATAATATATATATACAAAAACATTACCACAGTGGTTATTTAATTATTGCCTCACAAGTCATTTTTATGCTTCATTTACCTATTCTCCTTGCTTCAAGGAGAAAATAATAGGATATACTGTTTGGTTTAGTTAAAGTGAGAGAATGTACTCAAGTATGTGCTTGTAAAGGTATATTATTTTACTGTAATATAATTCTGGCAGCTTGTCCGTTACTACTTAAGCCTATTAAAGACCTAAACATAATTTATGTCTGCTCTGACATTGTAGTCATTACTGCAAAGTCCAGGCATGCATTTCGAACAGTCTTTGGAGTTAGATAAGTATATACATGTCCATATATCTGCATTTGTTAATCACAGCACATATAAACACAAATTGTGATGTAGATGCAACTAAAATAATTCATATTTGGAAACATATTATGAACTAATACTCAAATGAATTGCACTTGAAGAATGTTTGCATCTAAAGTTGGAATAGCATAACATTGCTCCTATATTTCCACCTTCCTTTTTCATTACTATCTTATGTATTATGTGGGAAACCATATCTCCTGGCCTCCTTGAGACATGTAAGTGTTTTTCTCTTTTGTTATTGTATAAACAGTGGAGGGTTTTACTATCATCTTTCTCTTTAGCATTATGTAATGTCTGGTCCTAGTACTCTACCCAACTTCATTTCACAGTTGCCAGAAACAATCTCACATTCATGAGCCTCTTAGAAGTGTGAATCCTCAGTCTGTGAGTGGATTTCTGGAACTGTACCCCAATCCAAGGTTACTTTCTAAAACCTGTCTGAGAGCCAGGAGGGCCAGAAGTAAAAAGTGGTACTCTCTGAGTCTTATTCACATGTCACTGCCCAGAATACTTAGCAGCAGTGGAAATTCTTTGAGAAACCAGGTCTCCTGGCCTGCTTGAGTCATGTAGGTGTACTTAGAATGGTTTTGTATTTCTTTCCTTTACCCCTCTATAACTATGATAATTATTATTGATATGTTGTACTGCTACAATATTGATGCTCACATTTTCCAATAGAATACTTATTTACACTCAAAAAGGAAAAGTGGATGTTTAAATGACCACTGAAGAGTAATATTTATGTTTTTCTGAAGAAATTGATAATGGGCAAAATGCTTTTAGAAATGTTTGCAAATATGTTACACCAGCCAGATTTGGGAGACTACGCTCACCCCAATTCTCTCTCTCTCTATGGGTCGCAACTTTTTGTTCAGATCTCGACACCAGCAGACACTTCAGATGACAGCATCATTTCTAAAGAGACAGGCACCATCAGACCTTTTTTCTTAGGATATAAGAATCACACACCATGTACCTTTGATTAGTACAAGCAGACTCCAACACTACCTTTGTTTAGTGTGTCCAAAATCAGACTGGCACTTCTATATTTTTCAAAACACATTTTCAGATCACACAAAACACCAAAGACCTCCCCCCAGTTCCATCCCATCCTCCTGGGCAAATAGCTTGTTATACCCCCCACCCACATGATTTCAGATGTATAGAGGGGTAAGGCTTTCTTCTTCTCAATACACATTTTATATCCAGGGTTATCTGTTTAGGTCACTAATAACACAGGCCTGTGTTTTAGCTCCCCTCTTACAGAGCCATAAAACTAGCTTTACCTTCATTACAATAGCCAGAATTCATGCGTGGCTGCCTCTCAAAGCCATATAAATTATTTAGAATCTTTAACATAATTGACTGCAGTATTTTTTAGATAATTCTAGCAGCCCAGGGCCTACTTCTAACACAGGTACATTATTACAGTGCATATAACATAGAAACCCCAAATGTAATTACTGTGGCCCACACTTCACACAAAAATAATCAAGTCAGTCCCCACAACAAGTTACAGGTCCGTTGTAATAGTTCCTGACATTAGCACCCAGTGTGCCAGCATTTCAAATAGCAGAATTACTTGTGGTGTGCAGGGGGTCCCATCATGGCCCCCAAATCATTAATGACAAAATACATGCATCTTTTAATTTTTGTGTATGTCATTCAGTTTTGCTATATCAGACTGAGGCATTGTTTTTGTTACCAACAAGATTTTATAAGATCTCTGTTCATTTCCATTTGAAGGCTGATGCAATGCACAGCTGGTCCTTTAGCATACATGTGCAAATGAATAATATGATTACTAATAAAAGTGTAGATAATAAAACTATAACATGTGCCCTAAATATTATTTGTTTGCTATATTTTGCCATTCATAATAAAATGCAGTATTTTAGTATATAACATCTAGGCCTAGTACTCAAAATAGATCAGCTGGATCCTGTATAAAAAGGTACCGGTAATTATTTTATCAAAATTAACACTCCAACGCATATACTGATAAACAATATCAGCCTTATTAAATTTTGATTCAGTAAATTAAGTTTAATTTTATTTTTTTTACAGAAGTTTTTAGTTAATGAACTTCTATCCAAAAGCAAGGTCTTCACTAACTAAAAACTTCTGTAAATAAAATATGCTGTGTGCTTATATAGAATCGCAATTTAATAAGGCTGTATAGATCTAACATTTTAGACCTATAAACAGTTCTAATTATTTAAATGCACTAATTTTAAGTAATTTAAAATGAACTACTATATGTACACTAAATACAAATGCATTCAATTCATTACAATTCTTTTTATGTTGTTTTTTTATACTGAATTAAAAAATAAAACTCTTTTCAGACGCCTGCTTCTGTCAAAACATATCCAAGGAACAAGTCACTGCTTAGTTTAAACTATATTTAACTCTTAATTTTAGCAAAGTCATTGTAAGAAGAAAAGAACAAATATAGTATAGATAAGAAAAGAATTAGGTTACCTCACTAAGCTGCAGCTCCATCCCAAGTATTTATAGTAACTACAGGGTCAGAAGCTAAATAGCATTAAGTGGATTTATGCAAATCATCTATGTGGGAAGGTTGTTTGGCAGAGAAAAATAAAGCCTTACAAACAAATGATATGATTGAAGTTAATATCATAACGCTATGATAATTGTAGAAAAGTGGAAATGCTCCATAGTTTACCATGGTTTCTAAAAATCTTAGCTTTGCAAAATGAAAGGTGCACTCATCTAAATGATTTATTGTAAATTTAAAGTATACATTATAACAGTCTGGCTGGTAAACTCACCTACTTATTTCCCAGTAGTATCTGGAATTATAATAAATTCTACTAATGACCAGAAGGAAACAACGCTAAAATCATATTACTTAATCCTTTAAGATTTATTTATCAATATCTAACCTACCTAACAGCACCAGAATTGTAGATTAAAATCTCATTAAAATTAGTGTTTTTGCATTATTTCTAGGAAGTTTGTATTTTTTCACACATGGGCAAGTACGGTACTGGAGAGCCCCACACAGGCCTGTATTTGAGGATATCTTTTCTGTGCACAGGTGAGTAAATTAAGATGCCTGGAGAACTGATTAACGCACCTGTACACAGCAGGGATATCCTCAAATCCTAGCCTTTGTGGGGCCCTCCAGAACTGAACTTGCTATATAATAAACTATTTATAAACCTATTTACTATACAGTTGAAACAAAATACACAATACAGGATTATTCATCAATATTGGCAAAGTATTGTCACTACTGCTCTATAAAAATGTCAAGAGGAAAACTGTAACCCAATATAACCTATTTTTATACATAGTTTTATGAAGAACTAAATTTTAACATGTGAAAAATATCTTTAAAAAGTAAAAAATTATCACAGCCTTTTGCATTTTTACCAAATGACTCTTTACTACAGCCTTCGATTTCTTTTTATCAACTATTTTTGTCTCTCATTTCCTCAGGAGGATGTGTCATGTTTTCCATTGTTGTTACTGTAAACACTAGCATTTGTAGATGTCCAATTTCCATTGTGCAAGTACAAACTTCCCGTGTATTCCAAGTTTCCTCCCACCTTAGGATGCTGATCTGCTGACACCAAATGGTGCACAGTAGCAACATTTTGTATGTGAGGCACTATATTAGAGTCTATATTCATTTATTTTCCATAGTAAAAACATGTTGCATATCTTCAAGTGCAGCTTTTTAGAACTGGACCTTTAATTAATTAAAAACAGATATATGTGCTGTGATTCCCACACTTTTATTATGCTCTTCTTCTATTTATGCTTTCCATCTGTCCACTCAACATGCACATTTACTCTGAATTGTGTTGTAATTATAATACTTCTCCTTTCTTCTGTTGGCTTCTTTAAATTTCCACTCCTCACATCAGTACAGATAAATTCAGAGAGACTGGGAAACCATCATGGTACAAAATGTTCTTACCATTTATTTACATTTTTAAAAATTAGGAGTACATTTGAAATATGACGGATTCCCATTCTAATCTCACTCAAAATATTTGCCACAAAAATCAATGAGAGTCCTTTGAAGAACCACTGTACAATGAAAACAATATATACTTGAAACCTGTGTTGAGCAGTGAAAGTAATTAAGCTAGCTTTTAATTAGAAAAGCTGTTTATTTTTCTGGAGGGTTGTTCTTGCATCCATTGATGCAAGCTGCATGCTTTTAGACCAGCAAATGGAATGTGGAATTTTATTCAGATCCATTTATATTACAAACTAGTGACTTTCCCATCAAAAATGACGGCAATAAAATTTGAAGGCTGGCAATGCTGTTTGCCACACAGTTCAAGGCTCTCCCCCCCTCTAACTTGCGGGCCTCACAATGAGTGCAGAAGCCTCTTCCACTGTCGAATTTACGGGCCACTCATTGCAGGCCTCAACCAACCCGCCACTTTCATGCCTCACAATGAGCACCTTTGGTGCTCATCGTGAGCCCTGTGATGATCGCCTTCGGTGCTCATTGCAAGCCTCTCCCCTCCGGCACTCATCGCGGGCATGGAATGAGTGTCTTTGCCGCTCATTGCATTAAAGTTGTGCAGGCCTTGCGATGAGCGCCTACAGTGCTCATTGCACATGCGCAAGCTCGTAACTTTTAACATTGCATGACCAACATTTGTAATTTATCACAACTATTATATGTGATACTTTTGGCCTCACCTCCTCCGTTCATGTCACCACTGATAAAAAAAACATACACATTTATCAGAAATAAGCTCTCAGCAGTGGCATAGCAAGGGGCGGAGGCTAGGTGTGTTTGTAAGAGCCCAATGTGCCCAGCATGTGTCTGTACTAGCTAATGTGCCCAGCTTGTATACGTAAGTACCAATGTGCCCAGCCTGTGTCTGTGCCGGTAAATGTGACTAGCCTGTGTATGTAAGAGTACAATGTGCAAAGGCTGTGTCTGTACAAGCTAATGTGCCAGCCTGTGTATGTAAGTACCAATGTGCCCAGCTTGTGTCTGTACAAGTTAATGTGCCCAGCCTGTGTATATAAGAGCATAATGTGCCCAGCCTGTGTCTGTACAAGCTAATGTGCCAGCCTGTGTATGTAAGAGCCCAATGTGCCCAGCTTGTGTCTGTACCAGCTAATGTGCCAATCCTCTGTATGTATGAGCCAAATGCTCCCATCCCATGTATGTTACCAGCCAATGTGCCCAGCCTTGTGTCTGTACCAGCTAATGTCCCCAGCCTGTGGGCCCTTCATGCACTAACGCCACCACTGGAGAGAAAGGGGGAGAGAGAGTGAGAAAGAAAGTAAAGGGAAGGGGAGAAGGAGGGAGAGAGAAGGGAAAGGGAGAGAGAGAAGGGTGAGAGAGGGAGAAGAAAGAGGGAGAAAGGACAGGGAGTGAGAGAAGTCAGAGAGAGAGAGAGAAGAGGGAGAGAGAGGGAGAAAGAGAGAGAGAGAAGGGAGAGAGAGAGGGAGAAAGGAGAGGGAAAGGGAGAATGAGAAGGAGAGAAGGAGAAGAGACAGGGAGAGTGAGAAGTGAGAGAGAGTGAGAAGTGAGAGGGAGAGAGAGAAGGGGAGAGAGAAGGGAGAGGGAGAGAGAGAAGGGGGAGAGAGAGAAGGGAGAGGAAGGAGGAAAGGTAACAGATAGCGAAGAGAGGAAGAGAAGGGAGTGTGAGAGAGAGGAGGTCAAAAAAGTGAGGAAAGATACAAAGGAAAAGGATTGAGAATGGTTCATTGTATGTATACATACACTATTATGCCCACATAAATATGGCACACTGTCCTTTGGGCACACCAGACGTGCTCATCCTCATCTGCGCACCATCAAAAGCGCAGAACGATAGCAGTGTGCTTGACAAAAGGAAGCAGCAAAACCAGTGCGTCCCCACAGATCAGTGACAGTCACAGATCACTGACAGGTAAAGAGCTTGTGTGGGGATGTTACATAGTTACATAGGCCCTCATTCAATTGCAATTTGGCCAATTGAATAAGCCTCTAAATAAGCGCATAACATATTTTTTTAAAGAAGTTTTTAGTTAGTAAGAATCTATCCAAAAGCAAGGTTTTCACTAACTAAAAACTTCTTTAAAAAAATATGCTATGTGCTTATTTAGGGCCCTATTCAATTGGCCAAATCGCAATTGAATGAGGGCCCATAGTAATTAAGGTTGAAAAAAGACTTTCAGTCCATCAAGTTCAACCTGTTAAGATCTCCTCTGATCTGCAATATGCGAATTAGTTATTATTAATTTGTTGATTAAATAATTATTAATAGTATAGTATTGGAGGATGAATAAAGAGTTAGTCCCTAAAGTTCAACCTTTTTAGATCTCTATTGATCTTTTTAATGTGCACTATTTATTATTAATTGTTAATTGATCCAAAGGAAGGCAAACAGAAAAAAAAAAACATTGAAACTTTGCCAATTGTCTCATAAGGGGAAAAAAAGCAAAAATTCCTTCCTGACCCCAGAAACTGGCGATCAAAATTCTCCCTGGATCAATATTCCTTCGCTAGTTATCTAGGATAGCCTTGAATGCCCTCTATATTCAAAATCATATCTAACCCCTTTTTGAAGTTGTCTATCCAATTCGCTGTTACCACCTCCTTTGGTAGAGAATTCCACAGTTTAACCACCCTAACTGTGAAGAACCCTTTTCTTTGTTTAAGGTGTAATCTTTTTTCCTCTAACCTCAAAGGGTGTCCGCTTGTCAGTTGAAAATCTCTTGCTACAAAAAGTTCACTTGACAAAGCCTTATATTGACCCTGGATGTATTTAAACAAGGTAATCATATCCCCTTGTAGACGCCTTTTTTCTTGCGAAAATAAGTTTAATTTGGTTAGTCTTTCTTCATAACTTAGCCCCTCCGTTCCCCTTATTAGTTTTGTAGCCCTTCTCTGTACTTTTTCCAGCTCTAAAATGTCTTTTTTATGAAGTGGTGCCCAAAATTGTACTCCATATTCCAAATGAGGGCATACTAGGGATTTGTATAGTGGCAGAATTATATTTGCTTCCCTTGCTTCTATACCCTTCTTAATACATGCTAATATTTTACTTGCCTTTGCAGCTGCTGCTTGGCTTTGAGCGCTGTTACCTAGGTGGTTGTCCACAAGCACTCCCAAATCCCTTTCAATATCCGATACACCTAGATTTGCTCCATTAAGATTATAGATTGCATGGCTATTTTTCCTTCCCAAATGCATAACTTTGCATTTATTTGTATTAAATCTCATCTGCCATTTAGCCGCCCATTTCTCTAATTTATGCAAATCCCTTTGTAGGGAAAGTACATCATTATCTGATTTTATTACCTTGCACAACTTAGTGTCATCAGCAAAAATGGAGACACTACTTTCGAGTCCTACGTCTATATCATTAATAAATATGTTAAAAAGGAGAGGACCTAATGCTGAACCTTGAGGAACCCCACTTATAACATTAGACCAATCGGAGTATGTTCCATTCACAACAACCATTTGCTTCCTGTCTTTTAGCTAGCTCTCGATCCTTGAGCAGATATTTACCTCAATTCCTGTATCCCTTAGTTTGCTCAATAGTCTTCCATGTGGCACTGTATCAAATGCCTTTGAAAAATTTAAAAAGACTACATCTACTGAGTTGCCCTGATCCAAGTTCCTGCTAACCTCCTCATAAAAACTAATTAGATTGGTCTGACACGACCTATCCTTCATAAATCCGTGTTGACTGCTACCTATGATCTTGTTTAAATAGACATATTCTTGTATTCTGTCCCTTATTAACCCTTCTAAAAGCTTTCCAACTAGAGATGTGAGGCTCACTGGTCTATAATTCCCCGGATTTGCTCTAGATCCCTTCTTAAATATAGGTATCACCTCTGCTTTTCTCCAGTCATCCGGTAGAGACCCTGTAGTGAGTGAGTCTTGAAAGATTAGATGTAATGGTTTGGCTATTACAGAACCCAGCTCCCTCAGTACCCTTGGATGTATTCCATCAGGACCTGGGGCTTTATTAACATTTATTTTCTCCAATCTCTTTTGGATTTCTTCCTGCGTTAACCAAATGTTTAGTGAAGGTAGTGTAGCCCCATTATGGTGTGGTGTCCCAACCACTGGTACCTCCCTTGTGTATACTGACGAAAAGAACCTATTTAGCTCATCTGCCTTTTCCTGGTCACTAATTATCAGATGGCCTGTTTCACATTGTAATGTTCCTATAGCTTCCTTTCTGGCCTTCTTCCCATTAATATATTTAAAAAATATTGTAGGGTTAGTCTTACTTTCCATTGCTACTGATTTCTCATTTTCTATTTTAACCAGTCTAATAGCCCTTTTGCAAGCCTTGTTGATTTCCTTATAGTCACAAAAAGCTGCCTCTGTTCCCTCCTTCTTGTATAATTTAAACGCATGTTTCTTTTTCCTCATCATAATCTTTAAGTCATTGTTAAGCCACATGGGATGTGATTTATTCCTATTCATTTTATTTCCATATGGTACATGCCGATGAGTATGTTTATTTAGTAAGGATTTGAATGTTGTCCATTTATTTTCAGTATTTTTCCCTGTAAGTTCTTTGTCCCAGTCTATATGTAGTATTGCTGCCCGTAGCCCATTAAAGTTAGCCCTTTTAAAATTTAGAGTTTTTGTTGGCCCCTTACAACTCCATTTTTTGTATTCAATCTCAAATGATACTATGTTGTGATCACTGTTCCCCAAGGGTTCCCCTATTTTAACATTTGACATTATATCAATATTACTTGTGATGACTAAATCCAAGATGGCTTCATTTCTAGTAGGTTCTTGTATTACCTGGGCCAGATTATGATCTCTGAGTGTACTCAAGAACCCGCTCCCCTTAGCTGAGCTGCTGGTCTCCTTTATCCAGTTTATTTCAGGGTAATTAAAGTCTCCCATTATTAAAACTTGCCCATACTTAGCTGCATTTCCAATCTGTAACAATAATTGTATTTCCTCACCTTCAGCTATATTTGGGGGTTTATAGCATACTCCCACCAATATGCGTTTAGAATTAGCTCCTCCACTATTTAGCTCAACCCACAAAGATTCAATGATGCCGTTAGTGCCAGCATACATATCTTCTCTTACTATAGGCTTAAATTCAGGCTTAACATAAAGACAGATCCCTCCTCCTCTTTTACCATTTCCCCTATCTTTCCTAAATAGGTTATAACCATCCAGATTAACAGTCCAGTCATCCCACCATGTTTCAGTAATGCCTATTAAGCCCCATTTTTCTTGTACTGCTAATATTTCTAGCTCGTCCATTTTCCCAGGCAAACTTCTTGCGTTAGCAAGCATACACTTTATGTTGCTATGGCTCTGCCGTTGTGAAGTGCTTGCCACTGTATTTGAGGTCCCTATTAATAACTCCTACTGTCTATTGTACCCCTCCCCCCTTCTCCTCCCCCATGGGTAACTAATTCATCCCTTTCTCTCTCTACCCTATTTACCCCAATCCTTCTATATAGTCCCTTCCCCCCACCTACAAGTTTAAAACTCCCCCAGCCATTCTACCATCCTATCCCCTAGCACAAAAGCTCCCTCATCACTAAGGTGCAATCCATCCCTGCTATAGAGATTGGACCCAAGTGAGAAGTCAGCCCAGTGCTCTAAAAACCCAAACCCCTCCTTAGTGCACCACTTTTTTAGCAACGCATTAACCTCCCTAAGCTCCTTCTGCCTCCCTGGGCTAGCACGTGGCACTGGAAGTATCTCCGAAAATACTACCTTGGAGGTCCTTGCTTTAAGCTTATTCCCTAGTTCTCTAAAATCATTCTTTAGGACACTCCATCTTCCACTAACTTAGTCATTGGTACCAATGTGTACCAAGACTGCCGGTTCATTACCAGCCCCTCCCAATAATTTATCCACCCGATCCACAACATGCCAAACCCGAGCACCAGGGAGACCCTGTCTACCTTACTATTAATAGAGTCCCCTACCACCAGAACATGTCTGTTGCTCTGCCTATGCTGCCCTCCCTCTCCTCCAGTAGAACTGTTCTCCCGGCTGTTAGAGGGAACAGCTCTATCTGGCTTTGCCATTCCTGAATGGACAGCCCCAACAGTTTAACTCAATCTGGCAAATCTGTTGGTGTTTGCCAACTCAGAACTGGCCTGCCTCCTCCTGTTCCCCCTGATTCCCCTTCTAACTGTAACCCAGCTACCTCCCTGGACATCCTCACTAGCCATCTCCTCCCTCAATACTAGGCCCAGCTAAACTGTGCTCCGTGAGCACCACCTCCCTTTCCAGTGAAGCAGTATCACTAAGTGCTGCAATTCTTCTCTCCAGATCTTCGATTTGAGCTTCCAGAGAAGCAACATGCTCACACCTGCCACAGAGGTATGGACCCTGGATCATCTGTTCCAGTAGTGCATTCATTTGGCAGGATGTACACTGAGTGAGGTTACCACTGGACTGACTCATGATTATCAGTTACAAAAATACAGTGACAAAACAAATCAAGGTATTTGTATAAAGATTGCTTTTCTACACCTTAACCCAAACAAAACAGAAAAAAAATATATACGTTTGATTTCTGTTTTTTCTTATAATACACCTTTTCTTTTGGATTTCCTCCTTTTATTTAATCTCCTACACACTAACTACACTTACATTAGAAATGATTAAAAGCTCCTAAGCTCGCTCTTCCCTTGTTAAAAAAGACCCCGCCTACTCACCTGTACAATGATAAATGAGCAGAGGATAGAAAACACTGCACTGCCTCACAGAACGGATTCAGCAGTACACACCAAAATGCACAGAGATAAAACTTACACAGGCCAAGCCACACCCACTCTCACCTGTATCACTGATTACTGCAACAGACAGAAAACTGTGCACTGATTTACAGAGCATATTGGGTTTGTGGATGGCCAGGGGATAGATGTGTGGATGGGCAGGGGGATAGTTAGGGGATGGTTGTGTATGACAAGCCAAATATATCTGCAAGCCATTAGTGGCTGCGGAGGTAGGTGTAACACATAAAGTTTTTCATATTGAAAGAACATACACATCCATCCCATAACTATCCCCACATACATCCACCTGCCCATCCACACTTCTATCCCCTGGCCATCCACAAACCCATGCACACATCCCCACACAAGCTCTTTACCTGTCAGTGATCTGTGACTGTCACTGATCGGTGGGAAGTGCTGGTGTCGCTGCTTCCTTTTGTCAAGCGCACTGCTGTTGTTGTGCCCTTTTGACACCGCGCAGATGACGGCACACATGTGTGGTGCACCCAAAGGTCGTGCCACCTATAAATATATATATAGAGTCCCATTTTTTTCCCCTGTGCTGGGTCCATCTAAATATGTTAAATGTGGGCACAAGTGGGGGACCTGGGAGGGACCAGCACAGAAGAAAATGTGGGACTCCTTTGGGATTTATATATATATATATATATACAGTATATACATGTACACATATTGGTACCATTGACAAAGTTAGTGGAAGATGGAGAGTCCTAAAGAATGATTTTATAGAACTAGGTAAATAGCTGAAGGCAAAGACCTCCAATGTAGTATTTTCCAACATACTATCCGTGCCACGTGCTAGCCCAGGGAGACAGAAGGGGCTTAGAGAGGTTAATGTATGGCTAAAAAAGTGGTGCATTAAAAGGGTTTGGGTTTTTAGAACACTGGGCTGGCGTCTCACTTGGGTACAATCTCTATAGCAGCGATGGATTGTACCTTAATGAAGAAGGAGCTTGTGTGCTAGGGGAAAGGATAGAATGACTGGAGGAGTTTTTAAATTAGTAGGTGGGGGGGGGGCTAGATAGAAGTAATGGGGAAGAAAGTTTAGAGAAGGTAAGAAACAAATTAACTAGTCAAGGGGGAGGAGATGGGAAGGGTTAGTATAGTCAATAGGGAGGTATTGTTAAATAACTCAAGTACAGTGGCAGCCACTTCAGGACTAAAAACTCATAACATAAAGTGCATGCTTGCTAATGCCAGAAGCTTGCCAGGTAAAATGGGAGAGTTAGAATTATTAGCAGTTAATGAGAAATGGGATTTAATAGGCATTACTGAAATGCAGTGGGATGAATCTCATGACTGGACTGTTAATTTGGATGGTTATAACTTATTTAGGAAAGCTAGGGGAAATGGTAAAAGAGGAGAAGGGATTTGTCAGAGGAGATATTTAGGCTGGAACTAGCGAAAATGTTGAATGTTTGTGGGTAGAGTTAAATAGCGGCGGAGCAAATTCTAACAGAGTATTAGTAGGGGTATGCTATAAACCCCCAAATATAATTGAAAGCATGCAATTATTGTTACAGATTGGAAATGCAGCTAAGTATGGGCAAGTTTTAATAAACTGGATAAAAGAGACCAGCAGTTTAGCTAGGGGGAGCAGGTTCTTGAGTAAACTCAGTGATAATTATCTGGCCAGGTTATACAAGATTATACAAGAGCCTACTAGAAATGAAGCTATCTTGGATTTAGTCATCACAAATAATATTGATATAGTATCAAATGAGAAAATATTTGAGATTTAATAAAAAAAAAAAAACTGTAAGGGGCCAACAAAAAATCTCAATTTTAAAAGGGCAGATTTTAACGGTCTAAGGGCAGCAATACAATGTACTGACTAGGACAGAGAACTGACAGGTAAAAATATGGAACATAAATGGACAATGTTCAAATACTTACTAAATATACATACTTATCACCATATACCATGTGGAAATAAAACTAGAAGTAAAACACAACCCATGTGGCTTAACAATGACTTAAAGATGAGGATGAGGATGAGGAGTCAAAATAGGCATTTAAATGATATAAACAAGGAAGTCAACCAGGAAGTCAACAAGGCATATGGGCTATTAGACTGGCTAAAATAGAAAATGAAAATGGGGTTACACTATTTTCACCAAATAATTGGTTAACACAGGAAGAAATCTAAAAGAGGTTGTAAAAAATAAATGATGGAATACATCTAAGGGTACTGAGGGAACTTGGCTCTGTAATAGCCAAATCATTATATCTATTTTTTCACAATTCACTGAACACATGGTCTCTACTAGATGAATGGTAAAAAGCAGAGGTGATACCTATATTTCAGAAGGTAGCAAGAGCAAATCCATGGAATTATAGACCTGTAAGCCTAACTTCTGTAGTGTGAAAGCTTTTAGCAGGGTTAATAAGGGATAGTATACAAGGATATGTCTATTTAAACAAGATTATAAGTAGGAAACAACACAGATGTATGAGGGATAGGTCATGTCAAACAAACATAATTTGTTTCTATGAAGAGGTAAGTAGGAACTTGGATCAAGGCAACTCAGTGGATGTAGTCTTTTTGAATCTTGCAAAGGATTTGGATACAGTGCTACATGGGAAAATATTGATCAAACTAAGGGATACAGGAAATGCAGTAAATATCTGCTCATGGAGAGCCGGCTAAAAGACAGGAAGCAAAGGGTTGTTGTAAATGAAACATACTCAGATTGGACTAATGTGGTAAGTGGGGTTCTTCAGGGTTCAGTATTACATCCTCTCCTTTTTAACATATTTATTAAGAACTTAGAGGTAGGATTGGAAAGTATTGTCTCCATTTTTGCTGATGACACTAAGTTGTCCAAGGCAATTAAAACAGATAATGATGTACTTTCCCTCCAAATTGATTTGCATAAATTGGAAAAATGGTCGATTAAATGTCATATGATATTTGATACAAATAAATGTAAGGTTATGCATCTGGGATGGAAAAATAGCCATGCAATTTATAATCTTAATGGAGCAAATCTAGGAGTATCCAATATTGAGGGATTTGGGAGTGTTTGTATACAACCACTTAGGTAACAATGCTCAATGCCAAGCAGCATCTGCAAAGGCAAGTACAATATTAGTATTTATTAAGAAGGGTATAGAAGCAAGGGGAGCAGATATAATTATGCCACTATACAAATCCCTAGTACACCCTCATTTGGAATATAAAGTACAATTTTGGGCACCACTTCATAAAAAAGACATTTTAGAGCTGGAAAAAATACAGAGAATGGCAACTTATAAGGGGAATGGAGGGGCTAAGTTATGAAGAAAGTCTAACCAAATTAAACATATTTTCTCTAGAGGCGTCTAAGAGGGGATATGATTATCCTATATAAATACATCCAGGGTCAGTATAGAGATTTGTCAAGGGAGCTTTATGTGCCAAGGGTTTTTCAATTGACACAACTACATTCTTTGAGGTTAGAAGTAAAAAGATTCCACCTTAAAGAAAGAAAAGGGTTCTTCACAGTAAGGGTAGTTAATCTGTGGAATTCTCTACCAAGGGAGGTTGTGATAACGGATTCAATAGATAACTTTAAAAAGGGATTGGATATCATTTTAAATAAAAAGGGCATTCATGGTTTTACCTGGATAATTAGAGAGGTAGTATTGATCCAGCGAGGAGTCTGATCGCCAGTATCTGGGTTCAGAAAGGAATGTTATACTTTTTTCCCCTTTTGAGACAATTGGCAAAGTTTCACAGTTTTTTTTCTGTTTGCCTTCCTCTGGATCAATTAACAATTAATCTGCATATTGCAGATCAAGGGATATCTAAAAAGGTTGAACTTGATAGACTAAAAGTATTTTTTTTAACCTCAATTACTTAGGGCCTCATTCAATTGCAATTTGGCCAATTGAATAGGGCTCTAAATAAGCACATAGCATATTTTTTTTAAAGAAGTTTTTAGTTAGTGAAAACCTTGCATTTGGATAGATGTTTACTAATTAAAAACTTCTTTAAAAAAATATGTTATGTGCTTATTTGGAGCCCTATTCAATTGGCCAAATCGCAATTGAATGAGGGCCTATGTAACTATGTTATTATGTGTGTATATGTATATATATATATATATATATATATATATATATATATATATATATATATATACATATATATATATATATATATATATATTCTCAACTCAGGGATAGCCCCGGCGGCAAAAGCTCTACACCACTGGCTCTCAGGAATTTATGCAAGGTCAAGATGGAATCCTCTATTTATAAACAGAGTTTTCAAATATCTTTGCAAACAAGTGATATTTTTCTTGAACTACAGTGGTCCTTTCAATTGGTTTTTATCCTGATCTTAATTTAAAGTGCATTCTCCTTTACAGCTTCCAAACAGGTTATTCAATAGTTGATGAAAGTGTCTGTGACTTCAACCACTCTGAATGTTCAACTGAAACCAACAGCCTAAAGGAGAAATATATGTATTTTACTAGAAAATACAAAAAGTTTGAGCTGTGTGATGAACTCTTTACAGACTATGGGTCAAAAAAAAAAAAAAATATATATATATATATATATTTACATGTTTATTTGTTGTTGTTATGTCATTCAGTAGTGTCCGAAGTTGACCATCCTGCAAGTTGAAAAGATTAGGTAAATGTATATTATTTATGTTTCATGTTAGTTGATTTGCAGCTTAGATCAAGCAGTACATGTACTCCTTTGTGGCTTCTATGTAAATTGCAGGGTATTTTATTAGTGCACAATGTTCAGTCAGCTTAGTACCCAGATATACCAACCCCCCCATAAAAATTAACTTCTTCATAAAAGAATCATGCTATGAGTAATGTAGCAGTAAAGAAGGACACATATTCCTTGATTAGCAGGACTGAAGCAGTAACTTCTACAAGAGGCTCTGCTAATACCACTGTTCCTCATACCATCCACTCAGCATAATCTCCCGCCCCAACAGCCATTTTGACAGTTCTATCTACCATCAGGACTGAAAGTGTCACTTCTGAAAAAAGCACCATGTATATAAGATTTTAAACTCAAAAACTACTTTTTGGGATGGGTTTAAGATTGTATTTTTCTAATTCTTTCTTTATACTTAACCTCTGCACAGCACTATGGAATATGTTGGGTCTTTATAAAAAAAACTGTAATAATAATAATAATCGGATCTGGAAATGGAGTCACATTGAATAAAAATAAAATGTTGTAAAAATGTGTATTTTTTTGAAATAATTTTCTAAATTCGTATTATTTGGCATACTGCTAACATAGGCAGTATGCATTTAAAGAAAAAAATATTTCATACATTGATTCTTTAAGAAAAACTTAAAAACTACAGGCTCCTTTTAACACAGGGCCTTCTCTTTATATCGTTATTGTAATAAAGTAAACATTTCTATAGATCATTCTAAACATATCTGTACCACCTTTTATCGAGTCAAAAGCAATACTGGCAGCTAATTGAAACTATTAACAATAGAACATGGGAAATATTATATTCTATTAGTGAAAAAAAATCATTCAGGGTTTTAAACTATATATATATATTATATATGAATGAAACCACAATAAAACAGAGAAAGGTCATATGAAGTTCGGTTCAGTTAATAATTACAAATTCATGTTTATACCTGTTTCGGGATTAATAATTATCATCTTAGATTCAAATGGTTTTCTTTCATACTTTTGAAATTAAATCTGACTGTTTTGATTCTGAGCTTTCAAAGGTATTACTATGGTAAATTTTCTGTATGGTACTTTATATTTTTATCTTTTATATACAATTAGCCTTACTGTGTAACCCATTGTCTTCAATGAAAATACTTCTTGGAGCGTCTGTCTCAAAAGGGTGTGTGTCTTTGTAAATTAATAAGCATTCCATTAGACCTAACAATGTTTGTATTTGCAAATACAAACTTTCTGTTTATTCAAAGTATTTTATCACCTTGGCAGTAGATCATTGGAAACTAAAATTGTAGCTTCCAGTATTGCCAATTTACAAGGGTCAGTGGCAAAGCTACTGAATTGAGGGTTCTGATGCACAGGCCTAGGGGCAACATCCTACATGGGGGGAGGGATGTGATGCCTCACTCCAGTCTAGGAGTGAGGTGGCAGCAGAGGTTACAGCCTTGGGATAAGCAAACAGGGTTGTGAGGTCTGTTAAGCACTTATACATCAACAGCTGTGCCAAGGTGAAAAGAAAGATGTCAGAGGAGGCCTGAGCAGTGAGAGATACAGGCGGTAGTCCCCATTGACTGTCCAGTTCAATGAATGGAAGAGGATGCTGAGGGACGTGAAAGCTCCAGCTATCAAATTGGGACTTTTAGCCCTGGTTGACAACCAGGATCCCAGTACCATGACAGATTATTATCATATACACTATCATCCCCTCATATAGCCACAAATGTACAACACAAATACAAAGATTACACACATCCAATGAAAATGCTACTCAGCAATGAAAGGGATATGTAAGCTTCCTAGAGTTGACTAGGGATATAATATAATGAGTATCAATTACAAAATATATTTAAAGTGAGTAAACATTCATTTGTGTCCATGTATGGGTGTGGCCACTGCAGCATAGGCAGATACAGAATCTGTAGAGCATGTAATAGCCTATCAGGGACCACATCTCAGCAGCATGTTATTAACTATTGACCTCAAAATTATCACAGCGAGCTTAGTATGACACACTGCACAGCAAGTTCAGCAGAGTATGAATAAGTTAGGCATAAGATATAGAGGGCATACCAAAGCAAAATTCAATATTTTGTTATGAGCCATTACCAACCAAGCTCATAAAACAAAGCAATGATCATTTGTAATAATAATAATAATAATAATAATAATAATAATAATAATAATAATAATATTAATAATAATAATAATAATAATAATAATTATTATTATTATTATTATTATTATCATTATTATTATAATAATAATGGTATAATTATATAATAGTCATAATAATTCCACACAATTGCAAATAATTGAACCATCAAGGTTCAAAACAGCATGATGCCAGATATATAGAAACACACAGCAATCAGTGTTACAGTGTTATTAACTCACATAATATTATTCTCTAATTTTAGAACCCAGAAGGTCAAATTTGTCCAATGAGCCTGAGTCATGGGGGTGGCGGCACAAGTTGAGCCTGAAGAGGAGGTACCAGATTTTGACCCTGCAGAAGAGCATCTGTGGCAAAAGGAGGAGAATCAAGAAGTATACGAGGAACCAGGATCTGCGGGGTAGGAGGATATCAGCTTTATGTGGTCAGAGGGGAAACCTGCTGGGCCTTCCTTAACTCCCATGTTCTTTGACCCCACTGGCCCACTCTTCCCCAGATCGACTTGCAACCTGGGCCCTCATACCATGCAGAATCTCTTAACCAACATCTCCTCACAACTTACGACGGTGGGCCACAGAATCAGGAGGCGCTACAGGGAAATGAGGCACCACATTGTCTAGATGGAGAAATACATGGCCAGACTGCTCCAGGCAGTGCAGTACCAGAGTGCGCTCGTACAGCTCAACATGGATATCACCCAGAAATGTCATAGTTACATAGTAATTGAGGTTGAAAAAATACTTTTAGACCATCAAGTTCAACCTTTTAAGATCTCCTCTGATCTGCAGTATGCAGATTAATTGTTAATTGACCCAGAGGAAGGCAAACAGAAAAAAAAAACAAGTGAAACTTTGCCAGTTATTTCAACGAAAAAAAAAAAATCTTCCTGACCCCAGATACTGGCGATCAGATTCCTCCATGGATCAATACTCCCTCTCTAATTAACCAGGATCATCCTGTATGCCCCTTTTATTTAAAAATATATCCACAGATTAACCACCGTTTCTGTGAAGAACACTTTTCTTTCTTTAAGGTGAAATCCTTTTACTTCTAATCTCAAAGGATGTCCTTTTGTCGGTTGAAAACCTTTTGGCACACAAGGTTCACTTGACAAAGCCTTATATTCCTTATATTGACAATATCATGTTCTATAATACCATGTTAATCAAATCTTTTTTTATACATGCATTAGATAAGCATGTAATCTTCTTAATAATATGACACAAGCTTTTTTGTCTTCTGTAATTAACATAAATTAAGGATGATGACCTTTGGTTTCCATCAATTTTAATTTGTACATGTTTAGACATCATGATATGATAACAATCAGTTATTATCTGGCAACATCTGTATACCTATAAAATGTTATATCAATGTACTATAAAGAATACTATCACCACCTCATATAAAGATGATGGTAGTACTCTTGGCCCATTGAATGTGGTCACAGTTTAACATTTCTCGTGAGATACCACATCAATACTATTGGTTATTATTATCCTTTATTTATAACGCGCCAACATATTGGTTATGGCAAATGATTTCTCATGAAAGATACAGCATGGTTTGCACTGATTGTAGATGAGAACCACGTAATTAGCAGTACTTGGAATGGTACTATACATACACATGATACTATATTTTTCTCCTCTGCTGATTTTTTTAGATTATCTACTGATATTTTTTTTATTTTATTTTTTTTATTTTCAGAAATTATCTGCATGTAGACAATAATAACATATGGATAACAGCATAATCTATTTATATCTCAATAATGATTTATGGTAATGTGTCTTGACAACTATGTCTTCATTCATTGCATTACAGATTTTTAAACATATTGCACGTAATTTTCATATTAAAGTAATACAATTATACTAGATATGATGTAACATGTTTATTATATGTATATATATATATATATATATATATATATATATATATATATAAATATATATATATATATATATATATATATATATATATATATTGTCACATGCACAATAGAAATGGCATGGGACTTAACAGCAAAGGTTTGCCCAATATTTCCCTTATTGGAGGTAAGTTTCCTGGGGCTCTCTCTGCCTCTTCACAGCTTCCTTGTGCACTTGCTGGCCTTCCAACAGCTAAAACACATTAATTGAATACCCCTTGTCATCATATCCTATTCCTTACATTTTCCCTAATACAATTTTGTGCATTGCCTGTGCTTTATGGTAATATTCCTGTTGATGAATATCCCCTTATGTAGATGACATACCTTCCCATGGATGTGACATACTTGATTGTCTTCTGTGGTGTGGTCAGGATCAATACCGTTGCTAACAATTGTTTTGGGTCTGGCTAGCTCTTTGATAGTCAGTGCATTAGAGCACCTGTTGTAGGCCATGTGGGTTTCCTGACTTGTATTAACCACTTGTGTCTGTGTTACCGCTGAAGTTGTATTATGTTGAGGTGCGGTATTACCGTAGTTGAAGTTTCCAGATGTATGCTGACTCAAACATATTGATAAGATATAATATTTTTATATTCAACATATGTGCTTATGGGAATGTTAGGTGTTGATTTCTAATGCACTTACATATTTTACCATATTTTTCGAACTGTACTGTCTCTTTAACTGCTTTTACCAGCAAGGCTCTTAAAACATTTACAGGTGTTCTTCAATGAACATAATTTTCTCTTAAAAAATCTCCTCAATTTACTAGTCAGTATCAGTATATTAAGAATTGAATTGTCTTTGAGTAAAAAGTCAATAAAAAATTCACCCGTAAATGGTAGTTCTAAAGTAATTTGTGGGACATTATCGCAAACATGAAAAAAACAGTGATTTGAATAGCTACATTGTAAAATTACAAGACTTATGGGCCAGCGTTGAGTCTGATCTACTACATGCATTTCACATCCTGCTTCCCCAGAGATCAGAGAACCCCTGATGAAATTCTTGGAAATGTGCGTCGGGTTGCACGCTACGCTATTACGTGACGCTGACCTATGACGTCAGATGTAGACGCATAGGTAGGAGCTGTGGAGTTTAATGATATAGGCCTACCACCTATCTAGGCCACAACATATACGCTATTCCCTATATTCAAAGAAACTATTTAGTAATTCAGAATTCTCATTATTTATAGGGGATACGATAATATGCACTTTAGCTCCTTCAGTTTATGAAGTATAATGGTGATATTTAATAATATTTAATACCAAGTCTTCGTCTATTTAATTACTTATTTATCTGAGCACAGACCCTTAAGCCCTCAAAACTTATACAGACTTATATTGAGGTACACTGATTACTTCGATATGTCATATCAAGCACTTTGGTTTATATTACACTGAGGGGAGCTTTTTTCCTTCCCTGGTACTAATTTGGTACTTTAATACAATTTTACCTTCGGGTACATTGTATGTTCACTACTAGCACTTGGCACTTAGCACTTTATTCATTTTCGGGTATATAAGGCCACAAGATTAGTAGGTATCTTATCAATACAAGATACCACTATAATCACTTATATATATAAAATAATTTAGTGGACATCTTGGGTCTGTTAACTGGACATATAGGATCTATAATATGAAGATATATTAATATGGCAATTTTCACCTATCCCTTCAATTTCTTTATTTTGTCAGAGTATTAGGATTTTATACCAGCCATTTTAAATTTCATAATAAATGTTTGACTTTTTTCTATATTGTAATTTGGGCAATGGGTGTGCACTAATATACAAAAGGATACCAGTTCTTTCTCTTTTTACTTATTATCTCATATTTTTATCCTAAGTAGCACCCCTATTAACCCCAGATCCTTGTCACACCTTGAGCCACCTTAAGTTTTTATTTTGGCCTTTCCCCAGAGATCAGCCTGATAACTGGGGAAGCAGGACGCAAAACATGCGCATCAGATCAGACTTAACGCTGTCCCGCAATGATGACGCCACAAGCCAGCTACTAAAAGCTATACAGAGCATTGCATACTGGAAAAGGTGTTCTTGATCATTAGGGCCACAGTGTTAATTCCTTATATCCCCTGTTGATTCCACGGTACCCTCATATTGATCTATGCACATTATATGTCTTCCTATATGTTCATTAATGAATGTCACTTGTTACACTAATTATTTAGACAAATATGTCATGTGTATATTAAGATACAGGTCTAGATTTCCTGCAACAGCCTAATTATATATATCTACTAGATATGATTACATTTCCAATATACTCTGCCACAAGACATATCCCTCAAGATGTATTTTGTTGTATGTTTATAGCACTACTTATTAAATTGATGTCATTAAGTATGAGATTATATATTATGTATTAACAGTCAATTTCATCCTATAGCTTGCGGAACAGTAAATTGTTTTGTATTAATCTTAATCATTCGTATTTTATTGTATGATTTATTTTTATGGATGTAAAATAAAAGTTATATTTTATTTTATTGTGTACACAGTCCTTTTTGAAACAATATACTTTGGATGCTATGATGGAGAATGATCTAAGGTTAGATATAAAGATGTACTTTCTGTTTCTCTTCTCTCTGTTCCAAGAGCTATTAAATTAGCTAAGCCCACAACAGACGTGGCCAGCATCCAAACCCCGTAAACAGTTATTGCGCACGTTGCAGGTGCGGCTGTGAACATGATCAATTAGCCAAGCCCATAGTTACGGGTTTAGACAGAGCCAATAGTACAAGAGATCATCATCATTACATCACTGAAAATGGCGGTTAGATTTCAATCCCTTACGGGGTTGAATTCCGATTTACGATTGGAGCCGCATTCCAGAAATAATGCAATATTAACAAATCAGTAAATATGATATTCTAGTTCATGCGAGTTCCATTATATTAACACATTGATTGTCGGGATCGATATAGCATGAAAATTAAACATTAAAAAAAGTATTTTATTTTACTGATTTGCGAGCTTGAGAATGTAGTGCTATTAATTTTAATACCTAAGATCACTTTACCTTTAATATTTAACCCCCTTGTGGATCCTCTCTAGTACCCGTAGGCTTTCTGGCTCTATTTGCAGGTTACGGGTTTGAACGCCAGTGGATTTGAGGCAATTTAATAGAGATTTATGAATGTAACATTTATGGGCTTGACAGATCAAAGGCTTTGTGGCAACGGAGTTACGATTTCGACAGCCTGTAGTGTTTTTCCACCTGTAACCCGCAGATCGTTGGCGGGTATCTTTAAGAGGCCAATTTAATAGCTGTATGTCTTGCTGGCTCTGTTACGGAGTACGGCTTTACACACTAGGTGAATTTAATAGGGATATATGAGTGGTGTAAATTGAAAAATAAAGAACTGAATAGGACCCTTAGTTTTTTTGGGAGAGAGAAGAGAGGTGAAGAGAGAGAAGAGGAATGAGAGAAAGGAGAGCATTTAGTGATAGATAAGTCAGCAAGAGACAGTCAAGAATGGAGAGGAGAGAAGAATGTGAAAAGGAGAACACAGCATAAGGAGGTAAAGACAGAAAAGAGCGGTAGTAGAGAGTTAGAAAGGGAAAAGTTTGGGAAAAGGGAATCAATGGGATCCACAAGATGGGATCACAGAAAGTAGAGAAGTGGTCATGGAGCCAGAGAGGAGCACCATGGGGAGTCATAGGACCAAGATGTAGCCCTCAGGGTCATGATGAGCTGTGATTAAAGGTCCACTGTAGTGCATTTACAAATAATGCTCAGAATTTGTTTTCTGGACATAGGCTATTCGAAACAGTTATTTTTTTTTTTAGCTTTTAGACTTTTTGTTTTCTCCTCAAGCAGAGCTTCATATCTCTGCCTCTTGGTACAGGGGGCATGGCCAGCTCTTTTTGTGTGCTGGAGTAAAAATAAAGTCTCATCAGCCTAGGTACTGCTTCTGACTGAGCTTTCTCAGTAAAGGAGGAATGGCTATGATGGTACATATACTGTCCCTGGGTCAAGTGTACACTGTCACTGGGTGAAGTGTACAGGGCAGCTGTGAGCATGTTACAATAAAACGGTTACCTTTGTATCGGTAGTGGAGGCAGAGCTAATGATGTCATGGAGCATGACCAGTGACATCACCCCAGAACTATGTTTTGAATCTACTGTTTCATCCTCCCTTTGCAGTGAGTTGCATAATTTGACTGCCCTTACCTTTCTTTAAGGTGAAATCTTTTTGTTCTAACTTCATTTTGCAACATGTAAAAAATGTTTGTAAAGCCTTATATTGGCTTGGGATGTATTTAAATAAGATAATCAAACACCTTATAGAATATTTTTTTTTTTTTAAAAATAAGTCTAATGTTGTTAATCTTTTATAAATACCCAATGTCTTTATTTTTGAAGGGGTGGCAAAAACTCTACTCCACATCCCAAGTTAAGTCTTACCAGGGAGTTATATACTGTAATAAAAGTTACACTTGCTTTCTTTGCTATTTCATACCATACTGTCATTTTTTGTTTTGCTTTCCCATAATATTTTGTCCATTATCATGTTTATTCAAAAGGCCATAAAGAAAAAAAATATTGCAGTTATTCAAATCAAATTTTTGTTGCTTTTGCTCTTAACTTTCTCAGAACAGTAAAAATATATTCAAAAAGTCTATTATAAATTGTTAATGTATTCATTGTAAGGAGGGACATATAAATAAAGTAGACATGTACATCTTACTGTGCTAAAAACAGAGCCCCATATTCAAAAAGGTGTATATATTTGGTATTTAAGAAAATTAAAGTAAGATCTGACAGTCATCATTGAGGCAAAAGTAAAACCAAGGAGCCCATTTTAGAGCGACTGCAGATAGAGAATTGAGGAGCAGAGCTGTAAGTTTTTCATGTCTCTATTGTCCATGGTTAAAGCTATAATTTGAGTAAGGGAAAGAATATCAAATTATGTCCTGTGTTGGGCTATACCAATATTTAAAAAGGGAGCAAGAGCAAATACGGGGAATTATAGACCAGTGAGCCTCACTTCTGTAGTGGGGAAGCTTTTAGAATGGTTAATAAGGGATAATATTCAAAAATATGTCTATTTGAACAGGATTATAAGTAGGAGTCAACATGGATTTATGAGGGATAGGTCATGTCAAACAAATCTAATTAGCTTCTATGAGGAGGTTAGTAGGAACCTGGATCAAGGCAACTCAGTGGATGTAGTCTTTTTGAATTTTGCAAAGACTTTTGATACAGTGCAACATGGGAGACTATTGTGCAAACTAAGAGATACAGGAATTGCAGTAAATATCTGCTCACGGATTGAGAGCTGGCTAAAAGACACAAAGCAAAGGGTTGTTTTAAATGGAACATACTCCGATTGGACTAATGTGGTAAGTGGGGTTCCTCAGGGTTCAGTATTAGGTCCTCTTCTTTTTAACATATTTATTAATGACTTAGAGGTAGGATTGGAGTGTGGTGTCTCCATTTTCGCTGTTGACACAAAGTTGTGCAAGGTAATTAAATCAGACAGTGGTGTGCTTTCCCTCCAAAGGGATTTACATAAAATTGAGGAATGGGCATCTAAATGGCAGATGAGATTTAATACGAAAAATGTAAAGTTATCATCTGGGAAGGAAAAATAGCCATGCAATTTATAATCTTAATGGAGCAAATCTAGGTGTATCAGATATTGAAAGGGATTTGGGAGTTTTTGTGGACAAAGACCTAGGTAACAGTGCTCAATGCCAAGCAGCAGCTGCAAAGGCAAATAAAATATTAGCATGTATTAAGAAGGGTATAGAAGCCAGGGAAGCAAATATAATTCTGCCACTATTTTAACAATTTTAAATCAGATGAAATATCTGAGGAAAATTCTTAAACAAATAAGTCAGATTAAAAAAAGGAGGATGATTACAGAAGGCGATTTTAACATTATTTATTAGACCAAATATTAGATAGAATAGCCATTAATAGAGAAAGAGGAATCTCAGATATAAGGACTGCAAAACTATTTTCATTAGAAACCTCTAAAAATGGGCTATACGATGTATGGAGATCTTCGAATCCAGAGGCAAAAGATTATACCTTTTTTTCTGGAAGACATCAATGTTATACTCGGATAGAATATTTTTTGACAGATATAAAAACCTTGCGATAGAATATTTTTTGACAGATATAAAAACCTTGGAAAAGGTTAAGACTGTTAAGATGGGAAATATTTTGTGGTCAGACCATTCTATGGTAACTTTGAGCTTGGAAGATTCTCAAGGTTTATATAATCCTAGACAGTGGAAAATGGACTGCATTCAGTTAAAATCAGAAGAATGTTTTAATAAGTTATACGAGGAAATTAAGAGCTTCTTTGCAATAAATAAACAATCTGTCCCTTTAGATACGACTATATGGTGTGCACATAAGGCCTTCATCAGAGGACTATGTATAGCTAGAAGTTTTCATCTAAAAAAGAATAGAGGCAGAACACTGAGAGAACTTTACATTGAAATTAACGAGCTGCAACGTAAGAACAGAAATCTTCCAGATAGTAACATGATATTACAAATCAAGAAAGTTAATGTACAAATACAGACAATTCTACAGATATAAATGGATAATGCAATCCTTAGGTCTCAAGAACACCACTATATCCTAAGTAAAAGGTGGGAAAGTTTCTATTGAACAACATTAAAAAACATTGTATAAAACAAAGAATACTTAGTATTAAGGATAAAAATATTATGAGACATAATCACCCCAAGGAAATTAGTAAGGACTATCAATCCAAATTAGAGTTAAGCGAGAACCTTTTAAAACCCTCTAAAAAGGAGGTAGACGAATTTCTAGGGAAAATAAGGCTATCCAAAATAGCTGAGGAGGAATTATTAAAACTGAAAAAGATGTTTCTCTAAAGGAAGTTGAACAAACTAGTGTAGATTTATAAGTGAACAAATCTCCAGGCTTAGATGGCTTTATTGGGGTATACCATAAAATATTTATAAAAGAACTTAGCTCTATCCTCTGTAGTATTTTTAATGAATTAAAAAAATCAGGTCATATGCCCTCAGAAATGAAAGAGGTCAATATTGTCAACATTCTTAAACAATGGAAAGTTTACAAACTATATAAAAACTATAGACCAATTTCCCTACTAACTATCGATATGAAAACAACAGATTTAATGGGTATATCTCCAGCCTGGTTAACTATGACCAGGTTGGAGTTATGCCTAAGAGACAAGACCCTGAAAGTACAAGAAGACTGAAAAATATTTAGAAAATAAGGTTTTATGATTTAATGATGTTTTTTGGTGTAATACTTTTTTGCTCAAAGTGATGTCATAGTCCCTCCCTTCCCCAGAAGGTTTCCACCCCTCTATTAACTTTAAAGGTGCAGAGCATGAAGTGAAGAGCTGACCCAAGAAGATGAAAGAATGTTTTATAATGAGTTACTTATATAGATTAAATAGCCTGTGCAGATGTAATAACTGCCCACCTAATAAGACATATTGTGTTGTTATTTGGCGTTAGTAATGAGAGTGACCTACTTTGCTGTGGTATCAGGTGCTTTGCACCTTCTACACCAGCATTTGCTCAACCCTATTGCAGCTTTAATAATGTTTTTTTATGGAAATATTGATGAGATAAAGGATTTAATGAGTGAGTTAAACAGTTATTTAAGTGAAATTATACTTGATTATAGAAAATATTGTGTATTTTTCTCCATAAAGTGTCAGATGCAATTTTAGAAATTGGAATTATGTCATATATTTTTAGCGCAGTTTAATAGACATATATCTTGTTTTATTTTGATTCTTTTTTATACATTTATATTTAGGATTAGTTATAGGTAAATATAGCTATATGATTTGCTATAATTTTTTATTTTTTTTATTTTATTATTTTTTGGATTCCTACAAAGTGATTTAAGAAACATTTATGTGCATGTAAATATTTTGTAAACTCACAATTATGTAATTATGTGTTGTGTCTTGTCTGTGTTGTCTGTATTTGTTTGGATCCTGTGTTTATGTGTTTTTATCAGAATTTTTTTCTGTAGAGATTATGTTTTCCAAGTGGAGAAAGGAGGGTTTTGTTTAAAGTGTGTAGAGTATAGAGTTTGGAGATCATGTGTGTGAGTAAACATAAATAGAATTGATTTAGATATTTTACATGTAAAGGTGTTAGTTACTGAGACCGGGATTTAGAGATATTAAATAGATATTGTACCTGACAAGGTATTATTTTAAGAAGCTATGTAGATTTTAATTAAAGTAGCTATAGATTAAGAGAGGTTTGCTTTACCCAGAAAAAGCATTAGAGGTGTACCTTACCTTTTAAAAGGCGGGAAAGGTCTACCTTACCTAGAAAAGGTGGATATGTCTAGACTGATTCCGGGGTGGATCTGTTTAGCGAAGGAGAAGAAGATAGACTTGCATCTACCTTCGCAATGGTTCTGATGTGAAAAAAGTGGCTGATGTAAAAGAATCACAAATTAATTGGGCCCATGTATGTGAATTTGAGTGTGAGTACTAAGTGTGAGTACTGAGTGTCAGGACCGTGTGCAGTGAATGCTGTGTGAGAAATTGAGAGAGAAATATGTGCTTGTCCCTCTCTTTTGTTTGTTCCCTAGTGTGTTTGAATTTTCAGTGTTTGGAAGTACTGTATGTGAGCTAGTTTAAAGATCTGTCTATGTATGAGGATGTCATGTATATTCTGACTGTCACGCTAAGTTGTGATCATTGAAAGGAGATTTACTGTTGATCTCCTGGAATGGTGTATTCTGAATAATGGTGGTCATATAGAGTACCAGTGTGACCAGATTGTATGATTGCATTTTTTGTGTAAAGATTGTCCATTATTTCTTACGGACAGTATAATAAAATTGCTTATAAAAAATATCTGAAATCAGATACATTTCGGATTAATATTTTGTGTTCATAGAGATTTTATTTAGATTTGGATCCAAATTATGTTAAATAATTTTTTAAAGGTTGATATTTGAGAAAATTAGTTACAAGTAAATACAGTAATTGCTAACAAAATACTGGGTTAATGAAAAACAAAAAATAAAGAGAAAGATTTTTAATTTTTTTTTATTACAATTAAAAAACGTTAATAAGAATAACATATGTAAATTATATTAAATTCATTGCAGCATGCTATTATTTCTTTTCATTATACTGGATACGGGCCAAGATCCAAAGGTTACAGAACTCTTACTTCTTTTCAAGGTTGTATACAAAAGATGTTTTGGTAGAAGGGAAACAGTTTCATTTTTACCAGAACAGCTTGTAATATAAATATAATATACACGTAGAAACATTAAAGTAGCGCAGTATATATTTTAGTAATATTTAGGTACAAAAAATATCTAGGCCCTCATTCAATTGCGATTTGGCCAATTGAATAGTGCTCTAAATAAGCACATAACATATTTTTTTTTAAATAAGTTTTTAGTTAGTGAAAACCTTGCTTTTGGATAGATGTTTACTAACTAAAAGCTTCTTTTAAAAAATATGTTATGTGCTTATTTAGACCCCTATTCAATTGGCCAAATTGCAATTGAATGAGGGCCCTATTCAATAGAATGAATAATTATTAAGGTTAGTCAGAAATGTCAACTAAGAACCTTTTTTTTTTAGTTTTCATTTTTTAGATGTTGTATTTCCTTTATTAATTTTTCTTTAGATTGTGCTAGTCTGTTTTTTTTTTATTAATTATGATTGTTTTTAGGCTTATTGTAGCTCTCCTCGTGGTGACATTTATCCCTGCCTACTAACTACTGCACAGGGAAAGTACACATATTACTAGAAATCAGTGTATGATATATTTTCTGGTTAAAGAACTCTATCATACCAATTATGTTTTATTTTATGTGTAATGTTTTGTTTATCCACAATATTGTGACATCTATTCCTCCAGGCCCATCCCAAGCTCAGATAATGGTCATGGTGCAAATGTGTAGAGAATTGTAAAAATCTTTTTAAGGTATGTCACAATCTGCTACTTCAGTTTGACTTGGTAAGAACTTAGTTCAAACCTATCCAGCAGTATCGTGCGGTCCTTGTACACCTCTGATAGCAGAAGATGGACCATACACAGAAGCCACGCCCAGGAACTTGCTTCAGCAGACCAGAATATCAGGAACACCATATAATCCCTTAGAATTAGGATTAATGCACAGAATGACACACGTTGTCTATGTAAGTTCAGACACAACTGTCATACCTTTATTAATTGGCACATTTTATACAATTTTCCTGCACACAGGCTGGCCAATCAGTAAACCCCGTCCCTAAATAATAGGCTGCCCTCAGCTTACTGGGAAAAACCTGTGCCTCTGTTGAGATCATATCTCATCATATTGATTAAATTAACTTTAAACAATTGTTCTAACCACTCAGACTATCTGCGTATCTGCTCAAGGCCCCTGTGAGGCCGAGGGAGTCTTCACCAGATAACAACACTGTACATGATAGGCTGCTACTGCTTACTTGGAAACAGTGTAAAAGGATTATCTATTAGACTACAGTCTTGGGTGTTGGCTGATGCAATAGCCTGCAGAATAGCTAATATGTTAGGCAGAGCATAAACCAAGATAGGTACAGTATAACAGTGTAATCATATTTTAACCATAAGCAATAAAAAAGACATAACTTTAACCATAAACAGAATAACTTATTCCCAGTCCAGGCCCAAGCCATAGTCCAAAACAGTCCAGTCAGGCCCTTGGTATGTCAACTCCTCCCCCCTTCTTTCTAGTTGAGACTGGGAAGACATCCTGCCTGATAGCTTTCCAGCTACACGGCTGCTACTTGTCCTCCTGTCTGAACAACCCATCAGTGTTCTGATGGACTTTGCCCCTGCAATGCTGCATGGCAAAATTGAACATTTGCAGGGCTAGGCTCTATCTTAACAGGTGGCCATTGTCTCCAGCCACCCTAGATAACAAACACAGGGGATTGTGGTCAGTGACCACTGTAAACCCCCAGCCATACAGATAGTGTTGTAGTTTTTTCAAAGCCCAAACCAAAGCCACACATTTTTTCAGCAACTATAGCATATGCTACCTCTCTAGGAAATAATTTTCAGCTGAGGTAGGCTATGGTATGCTCACAACCCTGCTCATCTTGTTGGCTCAACACTGCCCCCAACTCAAAAGTAGAAGCATCTGTCTGTACTACAAAAGGCTTGAATAATCCGGGGAAGCCAGCACAGGTGAACAAGTTAGAGCATCCTTGAGGGCTTGCTTCATTGCAGGCAGGGGTCCAGTCTACTAGGCATCTTCTTCTTTGTCAGATCAGTCAGGGCCTTGGTGGTACCTCCGTAATGAGGAATACATTTGCGATAATACCCAGTGGTGCCTAGGAAAGCCATCACCTTCTTTTTAGTTTGAGGAATGGGCCAAGTACCTATCCGCTTTATCTTGGCTGGTTAAGGTTTGATCTGCCAACTACCCACCCAGTGACCCAGATACTGTACCTCTGCTCTTGCCCACTAACACTTATCCGGGTGAATAGTGAGCTTAGCTTTCTTAATAGTCACCATAATAGCTTGAATATGTTGTAGGTGCTCCTCCCAAGTGTGACTACAGATGGCTATATCATCCAAGTATGTCTGGGCAAATCCCTGGTTACCCTGGAACAATCTGTCTACTAATCTCTGAAAGGTGGAAGAGGCATTCTTCATTCCAAAAGGCATTACCTTAAAATGGTAAAGCACAAATAAAGTGATAAATGCAGACTTCTCCCTTGCTGTCTCTTCAAGGGGAATTTGCCAGTACCACTTGGAGAGATCCAGAGTGGTTAGGTACTTAGCTATACCCAGACGGTCCAACAACTCATCCATGCATGGAATAGGGTAAGCATCTGTTTTAGTTTTGCCATTTAGCTTGCGACAATCTGTTCCATCTTTCCTAGGCACCAATACTACTGGAAACTATTTGATGGTTCAATAACACCCAGCTGTAACATTTTTTCTAAATTCCTCAAAAATACTAGCTCTCACAACCTCAGGAACTCGATAGGAGGATTAGGAGGATAATTTCCTGTAAGCATTTCATGGGTTGCCATAGGGGTACACCTAGGGTTGGTAGTAAATAACTCTTGATAGGGGTGTAAAGTAGCTGCTAGCTGCTTTCTCTGGGTCTCATTTAGGCTGTCTATCTTTTCTAGATCTAGATCTATTTCCAGGGACTCCTGGACTGGGGCCAACATATCTGGCAGCAGGCCCTCCTCTGGGTTTTGGGGTCTCTCCTGATATTCTTTGAGGCGGTTAATGTGTGCTATTCTGGTGACATTCCAACCAGCCTAATCAACCACTACATAGGGACCCTTCCACACCACTTGGAGCTTGTCTTGAGGATGGGGAACTAACATTAACACCTTCATCCCCACCTCCAGCTCTCTCTCCCGTGTACCTCTATCATAATACTTCTTATCCTTAGCCTGAACCTTCTGCATATGCTCCCTCACCAGTCCAGTCATCATGGCCAATCTTTCCCTAAAAGCTAAGACATATGATTTCACTGGAACCTGGTGATGCCCATATTCCTCCTCCCAGGCCTCTCTGACCACATTTAAAGGACCTCTAACTGGTCTGCCATACAGGAGTTCAAAGGGAGAAACCCCTGTGGACTCCTGTGGCACTTCTCTGTATGCAAAGGGTAGTAATCCTTCTCATGCTCTGTAAAGATACAGAGCATTCATGTCAAGGTCCAAGTAAACCGCTCACAGAGCCCATTAGTTTGGGGATGTATGGGGAGGATGTCAGGTGCGTAATGCCACACAATGCCAATAGCTGCTTGGTTACACAGGCCATGAACTGAGTGCCTCTATCTGATAATATTTCCTGAGGAAACCCAGTTCGGGAAAATACCCCCTTAAGGGCCTCTGCTATTTTAAGTTCTGAAATTTTGGATAAGGGGACAGCCTCAGGTTAACGTGTAGCATAGTCTACTATGGTGAGAATAAACTGTTTGCCCGTTTTGCTAGCCTGGGTCAATGGTCCCATGATATCCATAGCTACTCTCTGGAATGGAGTATCTATTACTGGCAGGGATTTAGGAGGAACTCGCGTCCCCTTCCCAGGCCTGCCATACCTTTGACAGGCATCACAAGAATCACAATAATTAGTAAGGTCTCGGTTTACCCCAGGCCAATAAAAAACCCTGGGTTAATGGTGGCAAGTTTTCTTAATCCCTAAATGGCCAGCTAATGGTACCTCATGGGCTAGAGCCAACAGTTTTCCCCTATACTTCTGATGTATCACCATCTGTCTACTGGGCTCCTTTCCCCTTCCTTCTGTGGTGTCTGCAGGGACCCTATACAATAACACCTTGTCCCACACATACCTATCAGGATCCTACTCCTGCTGCTCCGCCCTCTGTCTAGCTCCAGCCAAGGTCCCATCCTGATTAAGTTCTAACTTTACTTGCTCCACACTGGCCCAACTAATTCCACACAAGGCAATGGACATACTTCAGACTCCTGAACCTTCATCTGATCCCTTGATTCTGTGGTGGCCAATCCTGCTTGGGCAGCTTGGGCTTGGGTCATGGGATGCACATATCAGAATCTCAATGGGCCCCAAATAATTTCCCAATAGCACATCTGCAGGCATGCCTTATATTACACCCACAAAGTAGTCGGACAATTTAGCAGCCATCTCCCCGGTGGGTTTCTGATCCTGTACCCAAGACCACAATCCATCTGGGTACATAAAAAACAATTATTCTAGCAATATAACATCCAGGGCCTCCTCCACAGTAGTAACTCCTTTTGCCTTCCACCAGATGTGGCAGGAATTTCTCATGCGGCACATCAACTCTGCATAGGTGTCCCCTGGGCCCCTGGTCACAGCACAAAACCTTTTCATATAGGATTATGGGGTAATTGCATACCTGACCTGCAATATTTATTGTACCTGTTCATAGTCTCTGGCTTGCTCCCTGGGCATAGCTCGAAATGCCTTACTGGATCTCCCACTGAGCTCACTAACCAGGAGCTTGATCCACCCCTCCTCAGGGACCTGATGGAGATCGCATTGCTGCTCAAAATCTTGTAAAAATCCATCAATATCTCCTTTGTCCTGCAGGCAACTTTCAGCTGGGAAGTGAGGGTGTTTTGCCTCTTAGCAGGTACTGGGGCAGGATAAAAAGGCGCCCGCCTCCATTCCACTTGCACCTTCTTACTGATCTGTGCTGTGACGGCCATCAACTGCTCTGTAGTAAAATCTGGCATGTCTGCTTTCCATCTCTGGAATCTCGCCTCATTCTCCTCTGCTGCAGACAGCCTAGGGGCAGGCACTGGGGCCGGGGTGACCGGTAATGTAATATCACCCCCATCTAACCCCTTTTCCACTTGGTGGAGCCCATCATCCATTACCAGCTCCTCAATCATATCTGCTTTGGTTATACCAGCAATCTGGTTTAAAGCCCCTGGTCCTGTAGACCTCCTTTAGCATGGCCAATGTCATGTGTTTGTAGGTTGCCATCCTGCTGTATTCCACAGAGGTCGCATGACTGACAACCAATTGTCCCAATCTACTACTTCAACTGGACTTGGTAAGAACTTAGTTCAAACCGATCCAGCAGAATCGTCCGGTCCTTGTACACCACTGATAGCAAAAGATGGACCATACACAGGAACCACGCCCAAGAACTTGCTTCAGCAGACCAGCATATGAAGAACACCATATAATCCATTAGAATTCGGATTAATGCACAGAATTACACTTACACCTTGTCTATGTAAGTTCAGATACAACTGTCATACCTTTATTAATTGGCACATTTTATACAATTTTCTGGCACACAGGCTGGCCAATCAGTAAACCCCATCCCTAAATAATAGGCTTCCCCCGTCTTACTAGGAAAACCCTGTGCCTCTGATAAGATCAGATCTCATCCTCTTGATTATATTAACTTTAAACAATTGTTCTAACCACTCAGACTATCTGCTTATCTGCTCAAGGACCCTGTGAGGCTGGGGAAGTCTTCACCAGATAATAACACTGTACATAATAGCTCCTGGTTACTGGGAAACCCTGTAAAATGATTATCTATTAGATACGGTCTTGGCTGTTGGCTAATGCAATAGCCTGCAGAACAGCTAATATGTTATGCAGAGCATAAACCAAGATACATACAGTATAACAGTGTAATCATATTTTTACCATAATTACATAGTTACATAGTTGCAGAGGCCCTTATTCAATTGCAATTTAGCCAATTGAATAAGGCTCTAAATAAGCACATAACATATTTTTTTAAGAAGTTTTTTAGTTAGTAAACATCTATCCAAAAGCAGTGTCTTCACTAACTAAAAACTTCTTTAAAAAAATATGCTATGTGCTTATTTAGAGCCCTATTCAATTGGCCAAATCGCAATTGAATGAGGCCCATAGTATTGAAGGTTGAAAAAAGACTTTCCGTCCATCAAGTTAAACCGTTTAAGATCTCCTCTGATCTGCAATATGCGGATTAACTATTAATTAATTAGTTAGGTATAAAAAAAAAACTCAATTCCCTCCCGATCGCAGACACCGGTGACCGGACCTCTCCCTGGATCAATACTGCCCCTCCAATTATCCATGATAACCCTGAATTCCCTTTTTAATTAGAAATAAATCCAGTCCCCTTTTAAAGTTATCTATTGAATCTGCTGTCACCACCTCCTCTGGTAGAGAATTCCACAGATTAACCACCCTTACTGTGAAGAACCCTTCTCTTTCTTTAAGGTGGAATCTTTTTACTTCTAACCCAAAGGGATGTCCTCTTGTCAGTTGAAAACCTCTTGGCACAAAAAGCTCCCTTGACAAATCTTTATACTGACCCTGGATGTATTTATATAAGGTAATCATATCTCCTCTTAGACGCCTTTTTTCTAGAGAAAATAAGTTTAATTTGGTTAGTCTTTCTTCATTACTTAGCCCCTCCATTCCCCTTATTAGTTTTGTTGCCCTCCTCTGTACCTTTTCAAGCTCTAAAATGTCCTTTTTATGAAGTGATGCCCAAAATTGTACTCCATATTCCAAATGAGGGCGTACTAGAGATTTGTATAGTGGCAGAATTATGTTTGCTTCTCTGGCTTCTATACCCTTCTTAATACATGCTAATATTTTATTTGCCTTTGCAGCTGCTGCTTGGCTTTGAGCATTGTTACCTAGGTGGTTGTCCACAAGCAATCCCAAATCCCTTTCAAGATCTGATACACCTAGATTTGCTCCATTAAGATTATAAATTGCAGGGCTATTTTTCCTTCCCAGATGCATAACTTTACATTTATTCGTATTAAATCTCATCTGCCATTAAGATCCCTATTCCTCAATTTTATGTAAATCCCTTTGGAGGGAAAGCACATCACTATCTGATTTAATTACCTTGCACAACTTCGTGTCATCAGTGAAAATGGAGACACCACACTCCAATCCTACCTCTAAGTCATTAATAAATATGTTAAAAAGGAGAGGACCTAATACTGAACCCTGAGGAACCCCACTTACCACATTAGTCCAATCGGAGTATGTTCCATTTACAACAACCCTTTGCTTCTTGTCTTTTAGCCAGCTCTCAATCCATGAGCAGATATTTAATGTAATTCCTGTATCTCTTAGTTTGCACAATAGTCTCCCATGTGGTACTGGATTTAAAGCCTTTGCAAAATCCAAAAAGACTACATCCACTGAGTTGCCTTGATCCAGGTTCCTACTTACTTCCTCATAGAACCTAATTAGATTTGTTTGACATGATCTATCCCTCATAAATCCATGTTGACTCCTACTTATAATACTGTTCAAATAGACATATTCTTGTATATTATCCCTTATTAACCCTTCTAAAAGCTTCCCCACTACAGAAGTGAGGCTCACTGGTATATAATTCCCCGGATTAGCTCTTGCTCGCTTTTTAAATTTAGGTATCACATCAGCTTTTCTCTAGTCATCTGGTAGAGACCCTGTGTTGAGTGAATCTTGAAAAATTAAATATAATGGTTTGGCTATTACAGAACCCACTTCCCTTAGTACCCTTGGATGTATTCCATCAGGAACCAGGGCTTTATTAAAATGTATTTTTTCCAACCTCTTTTGGATTACTTCCTGTGTTAACCAATTATTTGGCAAAGGTAGTGTAGCCCCATTATTTTGCCGTGTCCCAACCACTAGTACCTTCCCTTGTGTATACCGAAGAAAAGAACCTATTTAGCTACTCTGCCTTTTCTTGGTCACTAATTATCAGACGCCTGTGTCACATTGTAATGTTCCTATAGCTTCCTTCCTCGCCTTCTTCCCATTAATATACTTAAAAAATATGTTAGGGTTAGTCTTACTCTCTTTTGCAATTCATTTTTCATTTTCTATTTTAGCCAGTCTAATCGCCCTTTTGCAAGCCTTGTTGATTTCCTTGTATTCCTGTAAAGCAGTCTCTGTCCCCTCTTGTTTGTATACCGGTAATTTAAATGCCTGTTTTTTACTCCGTATCTTGATCTTTAAATCATTGGTAAGCCACATGGATTTACTCCTTTTAGTTTTATTCCCACACAGTATATGTCGATGTGTATGTATATTTAGTAAGGATTTAAATGTTGTCCACTTGTGGTCAGTGTTTTTAACTGCCAGTTCTCTGTCCCAGTCTATACTTTGTATTGCTGCCCTTAGACCGTTAAAATCTGCGCTTTTAAAAGTAAGAGCTTTTGTTGGCCCCTTAAAAAAATTTCTTTTTTTAATTCAATCTCAAACGAGACTGTGTTGTGATCACTATTTCCCAAAGGTTGCCCTATTCCAACATTAGATACTATATCAATATTATTTGTGACTAGCGACTTGCCCGTCAAAAAATGACGGTCAATAAAAATTAAATGTTGTGAAATTTTTTTGCAACACAAAATGAGTCTGCTCCCTTTGTCCCTTTTATTTTTCTAAAAAGAAATACACATTAATTTTTTTAACTTTTTATTTTTTGTAACTTTCAACTTATATTGACATTTTTTTAAAATTTTTTAATAACAATATAATAATGTCTTACTTTTTAATGCATACATATTGTACTTCTTAATGCATACATATTGTAAAGTCTAACATTACATTTTGTAACAGGCAACTTGTATATTAAACAATCTTTCAACATTCTTTTAACAATACTAACACTTTTCAATTGATATTTATCACTTAGTAACTGCAGACTATATTAACTTCGAGTAAATATTTTTTTTTTGGAAAAACATGTTTTTTTTCATTTGTAACATTTTTCTTAAACTCTTGTTAAACTAAATTAGCATTGAATCCAGAGGAAGGCAAACAATAAAACCCCCCATTAAAACTTTTACAATTGTATCTTAGAGGGAAAAAAATTAATTCCTTCCTGACCCCATTAACTGGCGATCGGATTACTCCCTGAATCAATACTCTGTCTTTAATTAATACATTTCCAATTATTATGAAATGCTTCAACATTATACTAACAATACATGTTTGCCAATACCACATATATATTTAACAAACTGTTTTCAAACTTTAAAATACACATATTTAACATCTGAAATTGTAACATCAAACAATAACATTTAACTCTTGCAAGACACGAAACTGTGAGAATTTTTTTGTGGGGCCAATCATATGAATATGAAACTTTTAACCCATTCCAATATGTTTAAGGATGTTTACTGTTTTTTTTTTGTTCTGTTTGTTCTTTGTGCAAATGTCACATAGAGTTTCCTAAGTAAAATAGTGGTCCCCTATTTAAAGAGTCCCAGAGTACTTACATTTTGTACTGGAAGTCAAACCACTGTTCTCTATGTTTTTGTGTCCATTGTATATAGTTGGTTCTTGAAATATTGTTTTTGTGCAATCATATTGAGTACCTTAAAATGTTGTCATGGAAATGAAACCACTGTGCTCTATGTTTCCAACACCTCATAGTAGACAATGTTTTGGGTGTAAACGCATCCATCGTCCAATAAATGACCCTGACTTTCGTTTTCTTCAACAGTCACTTTAATTTCGTTTGGATTTGTGCACCTTGAAAAAGCAACATAGAGTTGTCCATGTGCAAAAACTGGTTCCTTTAAAAAAAATCCCAACAGACTTAAAAGTTTGGCCTTGGGATTTATTGATGGTCATGGCAAATGCCATGATAACTGGAAATTGTCTCCTTTGAAGGACAAAAGGCAAACCACTCTCACTTGGAGCTAAATCAATTCTTGGTATAAAAACTCATTCACCTCTATGGGTCCCAGTTATAATTTCTGCATGTATAAAATGATCTTTTAACTCATGCACAATTAATCTGGTGCCATTACAAAGTCCTTTTTTTGGATTCATATTTCCTAATAACATGACAATTGCACCTTTTTTCAATTGTAAAATATGTGGTGGTATTCCAGATGGTGTTAACGAATTAATAAATTCGATACTAAAATTCGATTCACTCTCTTTATCATCAGCCAGAACCGAATCTGCACTGTAAAAATTATTTTGTGGTGCATTGATGTATTTTAAAATTTCATTATTTACATTCAAGGCATCGATATTTTTTGATGTTAATATCACTTTGTTTGCAATGTCTGAGTAATCCTCATTATTTAGAGTGTTTAGAAATATGGCTGCAAACCATTTCTGATGGAATTTCAATGGTATAATTTGGTAAATGCTGTATTTCTGGATGTTTTCCTTCTCCGATTTTATTAAGCCAATCATTGAATTCATTTTGGCTTTCCGATCTCATATTTAATTCTAATTTGAGATGTGTAAATATTTGCCACAGTTTACTGGTCTTGATACATGTTTTAATGATCTCTGTTCTATTTCCGTGTGGCACAACAGGTAATGTATGCCTAAAATCTCCTCCTAACAGCATCACCTTTCCATCAAATGGCAACTTATTATCCATCACTTATTTTAAGAATCTGTCAATACATTGCAGTGCATGACATGACATCATTGTTGCCTCATCTATGATAATTAGTTTAGTTAGTTTAATTTTTTTTGCTTGTATGGAATTGAATCGAATATCTGACACTGATGTTTCCAAAATGGGAACTGGCAGCTTAAATCCACTATGCACAGTTCTACCACCATCTAACAAAAGTGCAGCAATTCCAGTTGTTGCAAATGGCATAGCTATCTGACTGCGTGATCGAATATAACTCATCAAACAATTGTACAGATAAGTTTTTCCGGATCCACCTAGGCCATCTAGATAGAAATACCGGTCTTTGACCATTTCATCGTCTGTAGCATTTGTGATGGCATGAAATGCTTCTAACTGTTTAGTATTTAAAGTTGCCAGTTTTTCTTGTGTTTTTTGTTTTTGTAGCTCAGTGTCATAATCATCAAAATTGATGTCATCTATAAGTCCTGGATCTCGTAAATTAAAACTTGCACAATTTAATCCATGAGCAAACAATATTTCTTGTATTTTCAGCAATGTTTTTAACAGAGCTATTGGTTCTCTGTAACGTTTCAAGAAGTCTTCTGACATGTTTAATTTAAATTTTTCCCACAAAGTGAAAGCATCAGGTACATTGCAAAATATGCATATGAATGCAAATTGTTGTCTCATTTGCTTTGGCATTTGACATAGTGCTGCTTCTTCAAGACACCTCTCCCATTCTGTATCATCAGCTATGACATTTTGATGTCTTGCAGCTAATAGGAATGTATCATAAACTATGTCATTCACTGTACGTAAATGCTCAAAACTCTGTGCACCGGGAACATGTAGCAGAAGTAATCTTAAGCTGAAACGTTCAATGTCCCTTGGACTGACGGTATAAATGCGTGGTATAATTTTTTGTGCATCTCTTCTTCGTTCTTGCCATCGACCATTTACAAATACATAGTGATATGGTACCTCTATGTATAAAAATTGTCTGGCCTGGGTATCCTGACAGTTTAATTTAAACCATGCAGTAAGTGTGGTATCTATGACATAATGCAAGTCTTTCATTTCCTGCAGTAAAGCAAACCAACTGACTTTGAGGCAAATGTACAGCTAAACAATAGATAGCATGTGACCGATCATGCATCTCAAATTTCAAAAGGCGCCACATTGCTTCAGGAGCGAGCATCTAAATAATTTGATAGTTCATCGTGTAAAATTGGATTTTCGTTTTCATTTGCAGCACCTTGTACAACAACAGTAGCTGCGTCATATCCTTTGTATATATATTTATACACATACTTAATTGATTTAATTGAAGTGCAAGCTTCCACATTGATGTGTGCATTGTACTTGATGAGCAAATGTGGATTGTATGGAACGACAAATCTATTATCAACCTTTTGGCCACGGATAATAGCTGTTTCTCCTTGTGTTCTTTTATACAAAGGATATCCATCAAAATTTGCATAAGTTTGCATTTGAAATTGTTTCGGAAATTCTTTTGTACATTTTTTATTTTCCATACATGGTGAATTAGGATTCATCTCTCCACATGGTCCATGAATCATTCTATGTGTAACAATCTCCCAAAGTTTTTTATATTTTCCTTGGTCTGGCAATTCTGCAGAAATGACTGAATCCACTCTCTCTGCAGTTTTCAACTTATCTTTTTCCTGCAGTATTAAAAGTATGTGAGCATGTGGCAGTCCTCTTTTTTGAAATTCAATGGTGTAAACAAATGCCATACATTGTCCAAATAATTTTGCTTTAGTGATATCATGTATTAATGAATTCAGTTTGATTTTGAATACTCTTGCCACTAAATCTGGTCGGTCAGAAGTAGTTTGTCCCAGATACAAATTTTCCTTGATCTCTGGCCATTGTGGATTACATGTGAATGTAATAAATAAATCTGGTTTTCCAAATTTTGTGACAATAGCCATGGCATCATTATACCTTTCTCGCATATTGCGAGAAGATCCTTGGAAAGTGGATGGCAAAATAATTGCTCTTCCAGCTGGAATGTCTCTGTTGGAAGCTAATTCTGCCACATAATCCATTAATCCACAATACTGTTCTACTCGTAATTTATTTTGTTGAAATTTAATGAAATTTAGATTATTGGCTTCAATTTGTAGATATGAATGAATAATCCATTGTTGAGTGAGTTTGCCTCCATGTAAAATTGGATTAAAACAGTCACGGATAGCAGTTTGTGCAACTTTATATTCCAGCATGGAAATACTAGATCTAATCCGAAGTTTAGTATTGGGATAACATTTCAATTTTATTTTGGTTCTCATCCAGTTTCCCCATTTGGAAAGAAAATGGGATATGTCATTGGATCTAAATTACAGCTTAATATATTGATGTTGATAAATGGTTGTTCTTCATTGCGTGGATATATTCTAATATCCCGCTGAAAAGGTGGTTCACCATCCTCATTTTTAAACACCATGGCAACCTCATTTACTGTAGGTAAATTATATCTTCTTTGATCAGTGTTGCGATCTCTTTTTAACACCATATTTACTCTTGGTGTAGGCAATTGAAGTCTTTGAGCATGTTCCTGTTGTTCTTTTTCCAGCTGTGCTAATTGTTTGTATGCTTGACTATATGGGTTTTTTTGCATAATTTTATCCAGCTGTTCAAAGACTATGCGCAAAACTGTCTATTTTCTGGAAGTGTCATTCTTTGTTCCACAGCTTCCATCGTATCCAAAACATATAACTGTGCAAATTTCCTTTGCTCTCCTTCTTGTGGGTGTAAATGTGAAGTTCGGTGGTATATTTGACCTTGAACTCTGAAACAGTAAGGACCATGTCCTGGTACATTTTCTGCTAATGTTGCACCCATTGAAGCAAATGAAATTGCACTATTATAAGACCTGATGTTTTGTTTGAAATTATTATAATTTGGAAATGTGGGATCACTCATAATACATTCTAAATAATATGGAAATGGATGTCTTAGTGGAAGTTTGACCTTTCCTTTCTGACAGCAACTAATGAAATTTCCGTCAGTAGGTCTTTCCTTTATTAAATGATAGGCCTCACAAAACTGACAAAGCACATTAAGTAACCCACAATAATGAGTATCTACTTGTACTGCAGTATTAAACACATTGTCATGCATTTTTTGAACATAGATATCAGACCCACTTTCTATATGTACATTGTTGTCATGTGTGTCTACATTTAAGTCATTCTGCACAATAGAATTATTAGACACTGGTTCACATAGATGTTTTTGTCTACTTTTACGTTTTTTGCAAGGCCCAACAGACTTACTTTTGGCTTTCTTAGTCATCTTTCTTTTATTTAAAAGTCTCTGTTGATCTTCTTCTCTCAAGCGTTGTGAAGTTTCCGGTGCATCTCTCCATCTTTGCTTCCTTTCCCTTGCCAATCTTCTTTTGCGTTCCATTTTGTCTTCTCCATTATCCGCCATTTTAATCTGTAGTTGTAAATAGAAATATAATTAGTGTTTGTTCTTTGTTTTGTGTACATATTTATTTTTACTTTTTGGACTGTTACATTAAAGTTGATGAATAAACGTTGTACTTTTATTCAATGAAATAAATGAAACCATTTTTCAAAGTATTTTATTGACATATATTAAATAGGAAATAACTGCACATATATATATTTATATCAATTATTAATCCTTCAATTCAATTCAAATCCTTCTTGATTGACTTCACTGCATACATTGAATGTTTTTTTTGGCAAGTGTTCTAAGCTTCTTCTTTTTGTTAAATATTCGTATTACTTTCTTATTGTCTATTCAACTTTACATAAGTGCATGTTAAAATTTATTAAGATATGCTTTTTTGATGCATCAGTACAAAATTTAATGTTTTACCTGTGAAGATGATCTTGATGTTGTTCAAAGGCTGCAAACGTCACGCTGTGTGTTTATTCACTTTCAGATTGCAATAAACTGTAAAATAAATTTGAGAATCTTTGTAATATTTGGCTTCATCCATATCATTAAATGAACATCAATCAAGAGACATATATTTGTATACATTAAAAACCTGAAAGCATATTCTTTAATATGTTCCTATAGTAATATAATTAAAATTCTATACCTGTCCAAATTATCTTCCTGAAGTTCAGTGGTTGCAAGCGTCACTTTCTGTGTTCATTCAGGTCTCGCTCAACTGCAATTATAGCAAATTGTAAAATTAATGTATAATATGTTGCTTCATCCGTATCAATCAATCAGGCTGAACATAGACATTTTTGCATAGATTAAAAACATAAAATAAATATATCAATTAAACACATAAAATAAATATATCAATTAATCATCATGAACAGAGCTATATTAGCATAGCTTAAAAACATACAATCCATATTGCTGTTAGTCTTTAAATCACAGTCAATTAATGTCTATTAATCTTAAATTAATGTCTGACTAAATATAATGTCAAGATGTAAGCATGAGTATATTCCCATTTTTTTTGGAGGGGGTATTTTGAAATGAGTCTGTTACAACTGAATTATTAAAAGAATGTACATTACTAATGACATAACAATCAATTAATGTTCATTAATATTAAAGTAATTTCTGACTAAATCTAACATCAAGACGTAAACATGAGTATATATATTTTTTTTGGGGGGGGGTTATTTTATAGTAAATATCTAAGAAGTGAATTATTAAAATAATGTACATTATTAATTAATGAAGCAATGTGTTTCTTGTTTTATGCACATTCTTAAACGTTAAGCTTTTTTGATATTACTGATTAGTAATGATTAATTGATTAATTAAATAAAGTACATTAGGAAGGTTATTTACAATTCTTTGACACAGGTAAGCACAATATATAACCAATTAATTATTAATTTAATGTACATTATTAATTAATGAATAAATGTGTTTCTTTTTTATGGACATTCTTAAACGTTAAGTCACTTTGATATTATTGAATAATTAATTAATTATTTAATGTACATTATCAATATTATTGACAATTGTTTCAGACAGTTAAGCCCAATATTATTTTTCTATTAATTAAATTCCCTTTACTGTTTAAATTTCTTTAGTAAGTAACTAATAATATAATAATTAATTAATGATACTTAATGATATGTACGTTTTGTAATGTAATCTTGCTGAATCAGTATCCTGAAGAGCTATCAATCTCTTGCGATTTTCCAGCATCAGAAAATGTCCAGTCAGACTGTCATCACCTGAGGAGAAAGTGTCAGTTATGTGTCAATTGTGGCCTATATATAGGCTTTGTGCGCGAGCCAAATGCATTGTTTTAGGCGGGAAATACGCTGTTCTGCAAGACAAATTCATTGTTTTCAGCGAGAAATCGGAGTCGGCGCGAGACAAAGGCGGGAAATCTGTGTTAATCCGGAAATGTGTAGTACGCGTCTTATCGGATTATCCGTGCTTTCCGATTTTTGCAATGTCGTAATGTGTGTTATGCGCCTTTGCGGATTATCCGTAAGTGGTTTTCGTGGTGACAATGCTGTAGCTTCGTTTTAATTTTGTTCGGCCGCCATTTTTTCTCTCGCTTAGCGTTTTTTTTAGTGTCTAATTTTTTTTATTTTAAAGTAAATCAAGGTGTAACTTGCTTTTTTGAGGTCGTGGATGCTCCCTCTTGCTGTCGGTAAGATTTTTATGTATGTGCTGTGTGTATTTATTGTGTTTTTTTTTTTTTGATGTTCACGAGTTGCAGCCGTATTTTTTTGATACGTTGCTACGTTTTAACGGCTCGCCTGCAATGAGCGCCTGCGGCGCTCATTGCCAAAGTGCTATGGTTTAACTTAGTACTACCTCCCTATTGACTATACTACCCCTCCCCACATCTCCTCACCTATGAGTTGTTAATTTATCCCTTATACCCTCTACACTTTCAATCCCTTTACTTATATCTAGTCCCTCCCCCCCTACTAGTTTAAAAACTCCTCCAGACTTTCTACCATCCTATCCCCTAGTACAAAAGCTCCCTCATCATTAAGGTGCAATCCATCCCTACTGTAGAGATTGCACCGAAGTGAGAAGTCAGCGCAGTGCTCTAAAAACCCAAACCCCTCCTTAGTGCCCGACATCTTTAGCCACGCATTAACCTCCCTAAGCTCCTTCTGCCTCCTTGGGCTAGCACGTGGCACTGGTAATATCTCAGAAAATATTACCTTGGAGGTCCTTGCCTTCAGCTTATTACCTAGTTCTCTAAAATCATTATTTAGGACACTCCATCTTCCACTAACTTTGTCATTGGTACTAATATGTACCAAGACCGCTGGTTCATTTTCAGCCCCTCCCAATAATTTGTCTACCCGATCCACAACATGATGAACCCTAGCACCCGGGAGACAGCAAACTGTTCGATTGCTGGGATCTGGGTGACAAATCACCCTGTCTACCTTCCTAATAATAGAGTCCCCTACAACCAAAACCTGTCTGTTGCTCTGCCTATGCTGCCCTCCCACTCCTTCTGTAGAACTGTTCTCCCGGCTATTAGAGGCAACAGCCCTATCTGGCATTGCCATTCCTGAATGGACATCCCCAACAGTTTCACTCAATCTGGCAAATCTGTTGGTGTTTGCCAACTCAGAACTGGCCTGCCTCCTCCTGTTCCCCCTGCTTCCCCTTGTAACTGTAACCCAGCTACCTCCCTGGACATCCAGCCCCAGCTCCGCCCTCCATGCTAGGCCCAGCTAAACTGTGCTCAGTGAGCGCCAACCCCCCTTCCAGTGGAGCAATATGGTATGGACCCTTGATCATCTGTTCCAGTATTGCATACATATGACAGGATGTACACTGAGTGAGGTTGCCACTGGACTGACTCATAATTATTAATATTGTCTACAAAATTTCAGTGGGAAAAATAAAGAATATAAAATAATATATTTGTATAACGTTTTCCTCCTTTGCACTATAAATCTGCCTTCCCTTTTCTTTGAAGTCCCTACCCCTATTTAAACTCCTACACTTCACTAGAATTGCACCTGATACCGAAAATGGTTGCAAGCTCAAAAGTTTGCCCCTTCTCCCGTTTATACTAACTTCTGCCTTCTCACCTGGGCACAATTAGTGCACTCTGCAATTTATCAGCCTTTATCTGTAAAGGAAAATCCACTTGTAAACAGGCCCCAAAACATCTCACAAACCTTTTATATTAGTTAAACAGACAAGCCACACCCCTCTCACCTGGGCACAATTAGTGCACTCTGCAATTTATCAGCCTTTATCTGCAAAGGAAAATCCACTTGTAAAAAAGCCATAAGCAATAATAAATACATAACTTTAACCATAAACAGGATAATATTTTCCAGTCCAGGCCCAAGCCATAGTCCAAAACAGTCCAGTCAGTCCCTGGGCATGATAAGGTATTTCTAGGCCACGAAGAAAGGAACATGATAAGAGGTGGATTACATTATGAGTTAAAAAAATATTTTAGAACTTTATTAGTAAAGGTATATTGACAGTAATAAAATTAGCAATTTCCTTTTAAATATACAACCTGTTGCAAGATAAATCAAGTAATGTATTATCACTTAATTAGACATAATTAGTAGTATTGAAACTGTCCTATAATAATATTTTTTGCTGCTTTTAGCAGAAGTACAAAATAATGGTTCATTATATATTTTAAAAGTATTTCATATGGTTATTATTCATATGGTTATTAGCTTTGCATGATTTACATTTTGACTTAATTGATCTTAGTTTATACCACCCCCTTGTTTATTACAGAGTTATGCATACGTTAAATTTATGTTACAGTTTGGGAAACATTTAGGGCAGGTGTATATAGTGTGAGGATGTCTTGTTAAAAGATTTATGGAAGTTTCTTGTATGGTAGATCTTGTATGTTTAGATTTTTGTCACACTTGCCTACCGCAGAAGAAGATGATAGCGAGTGCGTACCTATGAAGACGGAAAAAAAACAAGTGTGGCCAGATATATGATGAGAGAAAGTCTCTACCAAGTACCTATCCTGATTACAGCAGATAATAACAGATGAAGAAACAGATACAGAATTTACTCACTATAGACAAAAGCCCACACAAATCTTGTCTGGACCCAAGAGAAAAGGGGAAAGATCAAACTCTTGCTCATTGACATGACCATACACTAATACATATATCTGCTGCAAAAGAGAAAAGATGTAAAGATCTGTGAGAAAGTCACATACTCCTTGTCTTCAGCCTGAAGATCTGCACATGATGGCCTATTGCTTTGACCATCCAGAAGAAAGTGATCCACCTGTTTATCGTTTAAAAAGGACCTACCCAAGTGTGATGTGTAAGACTAGGCTTGTATGAAGTTTGTCTGAGCATATGTTTTCATTGTGTTGTCATTTTCCTTTTTTCTGCTCTTTCCTATACCTGTCTTTCTTTTTACTGTTCTTTGGCTTCTAACATTTCTGCACATTGTTCTATCAACTTGCTAGGATCTAGTACATACTAACATCTGATAAGGAAGAGTAATTAGGGAAAGAAGAGGTTATCATGCATACACTCAGGGTTATTAGTAATATCACTGCAAACTTTATTGGTCATTAAATTACATCTAGTATCTTAATGCCTCATAAGACAATAAGTATAAAAGAAAATTGGTTCTATGGCCTAGTTATTGGCAAATTGGTTGAAGAATTAAGTAAGGCCATTTTGTATGCATTAACCATTGTATTTAATTTTACATATCTGGACTTTTATATCTATGACACCCCTATCTGGACTACCTCATGCTAACATATAACAGCATTTGTGGATGTTTTCATCCAGCCCATTGAACTCTTTCCTTGTTATATGGATTTTGTCAAACAGGTGCTCCCTTGTTTTCGTGGATTTATTGTTTTATCATCATGATTAGATTTTTTTCGTGCTTGTACTTTATAATCACTAATTAGCACTAAAAAGCTTTCATTCAACAGACTTTAATATCTGGACTGTGAATTATGCTATGGATTCCTTTATTGAAAGACTTTTTATATTATTCCACGAATTATATCGGTTTATAAAAATTGCAATATTATTAAGTATTTTACTGTTTCTATGTATAAATATGTTTTCTTTTGTAATGTTCTTGTTGGGAACGTATTAAGGTAAAAGGTGCAAAGGAATCTGTGAGATAAGATCTAATATCTCCATGTTGTAAGAAATTCATCTATACTGGAACTTTTAGAGACCTTGATTCTATATAAGAGCCAGTATGAAGAATATACCTTTACCTCCTATTATGTTTATCGTTTTATTTTATTTGGTTGAATATATGACATATATGTGATATTTATATTAAGACTAGCGACTTGCCCATCAACAATGACTATTTGACACACAATGTAAAGCTTTTGCTACTCTGAGGACCTTCGGTGTTCATTGCGAGCCTCTCCTCTCGTGTACCTTTGCTCCTCGGAGCACCTTCAGTGCTCATTGGGAGCGTCTCTCCTTGTGTACTTTTGCTCCTCTGAGCACCTTCGGCGCTCATTGCGAACCTCTCCCCTCGTGTCGTTCAAGTTTTGTGCTTTGCAGCGATCATCTTTGGCACTCATCGCAAAGACAGATATATAAGTACAATGTTAAATATACAATTTGTTTTAGCGCAGTGTAAATTAAAAAATGTTTTCAGATCTCAGAGCATCATAAAGTGATTTAAATATGTTACTGCTTTGAGAGAGCTATCGCTGGCAGCGAATGAGCAGTAATCCAGATATATATAACTGCAATGTAAAAAGTTAAACATTTTTAGTGCAGTAGAAAGTATACATTTTTATTTTCCATTAGTAATTAATACTTATTAATTTAATGTACGTTAATAATTAATTATGAATAAACAATTGTATTAGGAAGTGCGAAGCAGTAATGTATTCATAAAGTAACGGCAGTGTAAAATATGCTATTTAGCGTATTTGTTATTTTTTATATATATTTTTTTTTAATAATAATGAATTCATTATTTACCTAATAAATTAATATACTTTACCTATTTCTAATTAATATATCCAGCAATATATTATAGAGCTAACAATGTCATTTACATTTTCCTGCAGCATACAACGTACAGTTGGACTGTTGCTGCCCTAATGAGAAAGTGTCAGCAATGTGCCAATTGTGCATTATAAGTAGGCTGCGTGCGTGAGGCCAAACCATTGGTTTAGACGGATAAAGCGCCATTTTAGATTCGTAATGTTATTAGTTGCAAGTTAGTGTTGTAAATCGACAGCGATTGTCTATGTGTTAAGCGGCTCTCAAGCATTTTCCGTCCTTTCTAATAGTGTATTTTGTACCTCGTATGTTCCTGGGTAAAGGTGGTAGGCATCTGGCGGTGTTTTGCCTTGATCGGGGTCGTGTAGCATAGTTTTAATTTTTTTCGTCTGACATTTTTTTCTCGCTTAGCCGATTTTGGAGTGCCAAAACTCGGCAAATTCGGCTCAAATTCGCATGTAACCTCACTCACAGATGTCCTGGCTTTCCCCCCATGCTGTGTGTGTTTTTTTTTGTTTGTTTTTTGTGTGTTTGTCGTGTTTTTTGATTTGCGCGGTTTGGCCGTTAACTTCGTATTTTTCCAACCTCATATTTTTTTTTCTAAGTTCCGCGCCTCGCAAGTTTCAGCTACTTGCCCTTTGCACAGAAGATAAGAAATAAGTATTTTTTGTGCATCTAGCGTGATGTGCCAAGGACATGTTTGATAAGTACTGATCACATGTATAAATAGTCTTTCATTGGTTGTTGGTGGGTTAAACCATGTTTCTGGAGGTTGGGGATGGATTGTGCCATTGCCTTTATGTAAGCAATTATAAAAGTTGTGTTTGTTGATATTTCAGTCAGTCAGCCGGTTAGTAGCAGCCATTTTGGATGTTTTGATACTGATCCACATTTTTGTCTAAATAAACTCTAATAATGAGAAAATTACCGGAGGACTCTGTTTTTTGTTATAACGACTGGGTTTTGGAGTAAAAAGTATTTTGTGTGGATTTATTTTTCCCAAACACCGGCCACAGCCAGAAGACAGGCTGCAGGGGAAGGATGAGTGTCTTTACACAGTAAGAGGATGAGGAAGGGGGAGGAAGGAGGGGGGCAGGGTAGGAGAAGGGAGAGTGGGAAATGGTGGATAAGGGAGAGGGGGAAGAGAAGGAGAAGCGTGGGAGGTAAGGGGAGGAGAGGTAGGAATGATGTACTGCAGGGGGTGGGGGGAAGGGGCCACTACACTACATACAAAAATTAAATGTTGGAGCAGGGGGGTGGAACAGGGCGGTCTGGCCATGTCAGTATCCCTGAGTGTGCCACTTCAGCACTCGGGGGTACTGACATGGCCAGACCGCCAGGGAGGTTAATGCAATCTTTATTTTGCTACTAATGCTTCCTGGCATTAAGTACTGTTATATATGTGGCTCTCCACTGTTGCCTCTTGGATATTTACTGCTGTAGGGCTAAACTTTCTTGGCCTTTGCAGAAATATATTTTTGTATGTATTCCAGAATTAATTTGTTTATCAGATTTTTTTTTTTTTTCTCATATTTATTTATTCATGCTTCATTAACAAACTACAAATTACATCAAAGATATATCAGTAATTACAAGACATTGTATATTCAACATTTTCATCATATCTTATTGTTACAAAATATAAAAAATGTATTTTCTGCTTAATACAAAATATCATAAAACCATAATTTTTGTTGATGTTATTTGTTTTTAACAGTTTATATGCATTATTTTAACAGTTTAGGTATTATGGTTTAGACATTTTCATCCGTTAATTGAACAGATTAGGTCCACTATAATTTTATTGGTGTCTACTTGTAGGATCTCTGCTATGTACCATGAGGAATGTTGAACAGTTTTTTTTTACTATGTAGTTGAGTGGTTTTGGTAAGTATATTGAAATATTGTTCCAAAACTTGCATGGATTTCATTTTTTCTTTGTATAGCACTGTTTCTGTCCACTGAATATTGAACATCAGGTTTAATCTCTTTGTTCTCATCTTTATTGTGGGAATTTCCTTTTGCATACACAGGAGTGAAATACCTTTTTGACAGAATCCTAGAATTCTTGTAATAAATATACCACAGAGTAATAAAAATAGTCCAAATGAATGCATAGTGACAAACAATTAATGAAATAAATACAAAGTAGTGGCAAGTATTCTGATTACATATGGAGGATTGAATTCAATAATAATTCTAAATGTAGTAGAATGTGCATTACTAATTACTAATTGGTGTGGTGCAAATGATACCCAAGAGAACAGGAGGCTATGTAAAATGTGATTTTCTGTTGGTTTAAACGTATTACTGTATGACAATGGATAGCATAAAGTAGATTCATATGTGGTCACTACACAACAATACTAATAACTCGATAAATATAAATCTTATCATTCATCACTTCATGTAAAGTAGAAGTAATCAGAAATGTGGATAGCACTTACATTGTGTCTTCATCAATAACTCTTGGATTATGTAATCACAATCAATTACACACATATAGTGTGATATGAGCACCTTGGAAATGGTATGACACAGCTCTAAAATTATCAATGCATGGTGATATTCCAGAAAAAACTGAGAAGAACAATTAAGCAAGATCTGTATCAATATACTGACTTATCTGACGTTCATATACAAACAGTGCACAACATGTTGTACCCATCATGAGAAATCAGTTGTCATAACCAATTTCAGATGTTTTATATATGCAGAGAGAAATAATACTAATAAACTAGAATGACCTACATAGTGTTTGTACACTGGCTGCTACCAAATACTGAGATCAATAACAACCAATCAATTAAAAATTAACCTTTATTTTTAATTATTAAATATTACACATATTAAAAAAAAATCTGATTAATAAAACATTAGTATATAAATGTTAGGTTAATGGATCCTAAATCCTATTACTACCTCATCTGCAGTATTATTTTCTGTGGTGGTTAGTCTAGCGTCACAAAGGGAAAAAGAACAATCACTAGGATGTTTAAAATCTTTTAGACCACTAAGCAATTTTGTGAATTCACATAATAATTCATGTGCCAAGAGATTTGTTCAATAATGCAGTTGTGAGTGGGTAGAATCTAAGATGTACATCTGAGTGTGGTGTTCAATTAATATATAAGTCTTAACTTCTTTCAAAATGATAGAAGGATGAAGATGTTATCTAGATAAAAATGGAATGCCTAGACAACTTAGTCCAATTCATGTCATCAAAAAGTTATGTGATACTTACAGGTTTTATTTTATATACTTCCTAGTAAATTGCCAGCAAAGTGTAGTAAATAATTAAATCATAACCAGTTAGTTGCATGAAGGAAAATAAGGATTGAGTAAGGGAATCCTTCCTTCCACAATGCAACAAATTGATTCATTTTCAAAATCAAATGTAAAGGTAACTAGAGATTTAGGCAGGCATAATACCCACATGCCATTCCAATCACAACCACATATCTTTGAGACCTTTAGCATAATCAACCACTGTTTAAAAAATATATACTATCAATTGTCAAACGAATTTCATAAAGAACCACACCGCTATATTATCTTATTTTAGTTTTTGCACCAATTAAATATCTCAGGTGTTCTTATTCTAATATGCTGAATTTCCCAAATAAAGCATTAATTTATAGCAAGTTAAAAAAAAGAAAGAATGAGGATTCAGTATTGTATATACATATCATTTGGTTACTTTTTTATATTAAATGTGAAAATAACTAGGGGCTTCTTTAGGGGTTAAATCTTCATCCATTTCCTAACCCCGCTCACATTAGTCAAGACGTTTATAGGATGCCACTTTATTGGAGCAAGTGCTCCACTGGACCCATTGTTCCCTAAAATAAATAAAAAAACATAGGTTAATCAGTAAAAACAAATCATAGTAAATAGGGACTACACCAACTCTTCTAAAAAAAAACCTCATAATTATATTTATATATAAGTTTTTATAGTAATGTGTATAGGGTCGGGGTATACATATATGAAATGTTATCTATCTTTAAATTTGTAGCTATGTGTGTTTGTATTACTTTATTTGTAAGTGAATGTGTGTATCATTAAACTATGTGTGATGTGTAACTTATGTGTACAGTAATATAAGTATAGCAGTAAAAAACAAAACCTCCTATCTAATCTATCTCAACAACTCACCAATCTCTTCTACGCAGTTTGATAACCCACCAACTAAGACATGCATGTTCACTACAACACAGTCAGCGTTTAGACAGGAAACTGGCTGTTTTATGAACTATGCCTATCAATTAATGTGACATTTTGCTTTTCCATTGGTTCCTAGGGCTATTGTGGGGCTATTGTGCAACTCAAAATTCAACAAACAATGCATATTGACTAATTTGTTGATATGTCACGCATCCTGGCCCCAACATAGACTACACAAGGCTGTTTTTCTAACGGACAATACATTGATTTACTTATAACAAGGCTGCTGTGCTGAACATGGCTAGTTGAATTGGAATGGATACATAGATTGCTCAAAAAAAGATCCCACAGTTATCGTGGAGTCTTTTTGAGCAGCTACGTATCGGATTGGAATGGGGCCCAAAGTCTGTAAGTAGGCTTGAAAGTCTAACACATCAAATGTTAAAGTTTTTTGTGTTCTATATACTTTAATTTCTTCTGTTCTACAAGTGTGGAATAAAAAGTAGTGACCTTGCAACAATAAAATAGCACTAATGTTATTTAATACTGGTTTAACACAGAAGGAATTCCAAACTGATCTTGATCAAATGAAGGTAAATAAATCACCTAGTCCAGATGGCATTCATCCAAAAGAATTGAGCTCTGTGAAGGCTAGCAAGATAACACAATTTACAATATCTGTATTCCAGCATTGTTTCTCAAAGAGAAAGCCTAAATATTTAAAATTTACTTTTGTTGTTCTTTTCTCAGTAGAACTTGCAAAGGTTTAATAAATGTCGCACTGTATTGGCTTGGAAAAATATTCTAAATATTCACAACTGCCTGCATAAGTTACATTTTGAAAGCAAAATAATAGATTTTTCATTTCAACCAGTTATGAATAGTAAGACATCTACCACAAAGTAAAGTTGTTGTTTTTTCAATATTACAGTAAAAAAAATATTGGTAATGCAAAGAGTACGTTCCAAATATTGCATGATTTAATCTATATGCAATTTGCTTGTTTTAATATTACACTAATAAACTGTATGCAATAACAATGCATATGGGATACATTAGAGTGATCTGTCAATGAGCTTACAATCTAAAGTATAGTATGTAGTACTTTTGTCCAAAACCCCTTAAATGATTGAAAAATGTATACTCTAAGGGGGTGATAAGGACGGAAACTGGTAAGAGAGGAAGGAGGTTTAAGGCACCTAGGAAACATTACAGAAAAGGTGGGGAATTACTAAGCATCACAAATGGCTGAAATATGCATGCCTGTATTTACAATGTACTATTTCTCATGGGAAGAAAATTGACATCACATCCATTTACACATAAGGGGAAATATTAAGCATCAAAAGTGCATCTCATCTCAAGTGCACCCAAGTTCTCTGAATGTACAAAACCCTAACCATGACGGAGGAGCTCTGTTAGTTTAGTTTTTTCTTGTCTGTTTGTTTTTTTAGAAAGGTCTACTTTTTTAGTTGGAGCCCCTTTCCTTTGGCTAAAGATGAGAAGCAAGGGTCTTCAAGCAAGATAGAAGAGGAGTGTCATCCATGAGAAAGTAAGTATAAATCCCAACATGTTTTATTAACTTTTTATATTTATTTTAATTGAATTATTTTTATTATTTTTTATTTTTATTATTTTTATTCTAAATCTTTTTTTATTTTTCTCAAATTTTTTTCTTGTAAGGAATGTATTTAATTGGGTGGTAATGGCAGGGACTATGGCAATGGCATAGGTAGCTTTTGCTGCCCGGAGCTGTCCCTGAGACTCCTCCCCGTCCCCAGTGCAAACCAGTGCAAATATATATATATATATATATATATATATATATATATATATATATATATATATATATATATATATATATATATACAATATGTAATATATTATATAAATAAATAAAATGCACATATATTTATAAATTTATATACAGTTGTGCTCAAAAGTTTGCATACCCTGGCAGAAATTTTGAAAGGTTTGCATTTATTTTATTTTTTTTATTTTTTTATTTATTGGTATCAAAAGTAGACGATTACAATATAAATATATAAAACAGAATACACAGCAAAAAAAAAACGACAAAAGAAAAAGACAAGACATACATTTACAATACATATTGTGGACTTATACCAGAAGTTATAATTTCTGTTTGCATTTATTTTGAAAATATGACTGATCATGCAAATAAAATGTATTTTATTGAAGTATAGTGATCATATGAAGCCATTTATTATCACATAGTTGTTTGGCTCATTTTTAAATCATAATGATAACAGAAATCACCCAAATGGCCCTGATCAAAAGTTTACATACTATTGAATGTTTGGCCTTGTTACAGACACACAAGGTGACACACACATGTTAAAATGGCAATTAAAATTGCAATTAGTGTCTGTGTATAAATAGTCAATGAGTTTGTTAGCTCTCACGTGGATGCACTGAGCAGGCTAGATACTGAGCCATGGGGAAAAGAAAATAACTGTCAAAAGAACTGCGTAACAAGGTAATGGAACTTCATAAAGATGGTAAAATAATATAAAAATATATTCAAAGCCTTGAAAATGCCAGTCAGTACTATTCAATCACTTATTATGAAGTGGGAAATTCGGGGATCTCTTGATACCAAACCAAGGTCAGGTAGACCAAGAAAGATTTCAGCCACAACTACCAGAATAATATTTCGGAATACAAAGAAAAACCCACAGGTAACCTCAGGAGAAATACAGGTTGCTCTGTCGTTGTTTCAAGGAGCACAATACGACGATACTTGAACAAAAATGAGCTGCATGGTCGAGATGCCAGAAAGAAGCCTTTACTGCACAAATGTCACAAATAAGCCCAATTACAATTTACCCGACAACACCTTGACACGCATCACAACTTCTGTAATTTGGAGTGACGAGAACAAAACAGAGCTTTATGATCACGAGCTATGTTTGGAGAGTGGTAAACAACTCCTATAGTGAAAAGAATACCATCCCCATTATGAAGCATGGTGGTAGCTCACTGATGTTTTTGGGTGTGTGAGCTCTAAAGGCACAGGGAATCTTGTGAAAATTAATGGCAAGATGAATGCATCATGTTATCAGAAAATGACAATTTGCATTCTTCTGCATGAAGGCTACGAATGGGATGCTCTTGGACATTCCAGCATGGCAATGACCCTAAGCACAAGGCCAAGTTGACCCTCCAGCAGATACAGCAGAAACAGGTCAAGGTTTTGGAGTGGCCATCACAGTCTTGACCTTAATATCATCGAGCCACTTTGTGGAGATCTCAAACATGCGGTTCATGCAAGACAACCAAAGACTTTGCATGACCTGGACGCATTTTGCCAAAACAAATGGGCAGCTATACCACCTGCAAAAGTGATGAGCCTCATAGACAACTATTACAAAAGACTGCAGGCTGTCATTGATGTTAAAGGGTGTAATACCCAGTATTAAGAACGAATGGTATGTAAACTTTTGATCAGGGTCATTTGGGTGATTTCTGTTATCATTATGATTTAAAAAGGAGCCAAACTGCTATGTGGTAATAAATGTCTTCATATGATCACTATCCTTCAATAAAAGAAATGTTTTTGCATGATCAGTCATATTTTCAAAATAAATGCCAGATATATATATATATGTATATATACTAGCGACTTGCCCATCAAAAAATGACGGCAATAAGATTGTAATGTTGTTTGTGTGCAACATTAATTTTGTTGGTGTTTCAAGATCCTTCAGCACTCATTGCGAGGCTCTTGGTTGTTTGTTTGCTATGAGCAGCGTTGTGTTTTTTTTTTGGTATGGCAATGAATAATGAATAAAATAAGAAATGAATATATTTTACTTATTGTGAAGTAATATATGCAGGAAGCATTGTGGTGAAGAGCTGGCAATCAGTTTTCATGTTGCTGCAGCATCAGTGCTATGGAGCTGCTGTGTAAGTGTCATGAATGTGTGCAGTGTGTAGTGTAAATAGTGTGCGTGCGCAAGCCAAATCCATTAGGGTAGCTGTCTACTTCCGGATTGTGTAAGTTAGTGTTTTGAAATGGCGCCTAATGTGTGGTACGCGCCTGTGGCTGATTTTGCATCCTTGTTTTCGGATGTCGTCTGACTTTTTCGGAAAATCCGTAGGTGTTTGGTGGTGTTTTGCGTGTTTAGGGTCCTTTAGCCTCGTTTTCGTTTTGTTCGGTGGCCATTTTTTCTCTCGCTTAGGTGATTTTCGGGTGTCTAAACTCTGTAATTTGGACTTAAATTGAGGTGTAACTTCACTTGCAGATGTCCTGGGTGCCCCACCTTGCTGTGGGTAATTTTTATGTGTTTGTTGTGTGTATTTATTGCTTTTCAATTCTTTTTCGGGTCGCGCGGGTTGCGTACTTATTTTTGGATCTCGTACATCTTTTTCGGAAAATCCGTAGGTGTTTGGTGGTGTTTTGCGTCTTTAGAGTCCTGTAGCCTCGTTTTCGTTCTTTTCGGCTGCCATTTTTTCTCTTGCTTAGAGGATTTTCGGGTGTCTAAACTCTTTTATTTCGAGTGACATTGAGGTGTAACTTCAGTTTTCGAGTTCCTGGCTGCCTCCCCTTGCTGTAGGTGACCTTTTTATGTATTTGTTGTGTGTATTTATTGTGTTTTTAATGTTTTCATGTGCGCGGGTTTCAGGCGGTAAGGTCGTCTTTTTCCGAGGTCGTAATGGGTCCTAACGCGTCTCGTATTTGATTGTCGTAAGTCCGTAAATTTTGCGAGGTCCGCAGTTGCTGTCAAGGAGTGCCTTCTACAGCGTTAGCAACGGCCTGCATGCTCACAACTATATATGTGATATATCCCATTCTCTCTCACACTCCCCCCTTCTCAATCTCGCTCTTCTCTCCATCTCCCTCTCCCCCTCTCTTTCTCTTTCTTCCTCCCCCTCTCTTTCACTTCATCTCTCTCCCTCTTCACCTCCCTTCTCTCTCTCCCTACCCCCTCTCTCCATCTTTCTTCCCCTCTTTCTCTCTCCCTCTCACACTACCCTCTCTCTCCCTCTCCGCTCACTCTATCTTCTCCCTCTATCTCTCTACCCCCTCCCTCTCTCCCCCTCTCTTTCCCTCCCCTTCCTCTTTTTATCCCCCTCTCTCTCCATCTCTCTTTCTCTAGCTCTCTCACTCTCTTTCTCTCCCTCCCCCTCTCTCAATCTTCCTCTCCCCCTTGCCTCTCCCTATCCCTCTTGCCTCATTCACTCCCACCTTGCCTCTTTCTCACCCATGGCTTTCCCTCTTGCTCTATGTATCCCCGTCTCCTCTTATGTCCCCCTCCATCGATGTCTCTCCCTTTCCTTCCATGCCCCCTTGCCTATCTCTCCCTCCAGGTCACCCGCTTTCCCCTATCCTCTTTATCCCATGCCTCTCCCTGTCCCCCATGTATCCCTCTCCCCCTTTTCTCCTCCTCTCCCTCTATGTCTCCCCTTGCCTTTCCCTCCCTCCATGTGTCTCCCCCTCTTTCCATTTTTACCCTCTCCCCATGCATCGTCCCTCTCTCCCATGCCTCCCAATCCCCCCATGTCTCCACCTCTTCCTCCATGTCCCCACTTGCCTCTCTCCCTGCATATGTGTCTCCATCTTTCCCCTTGCCTCTCCCTCTATGTCTTCCCCTCCCTCCATGACTCCCCCTCTCCTCCCTCTCCATTAATATCTCCTGCTCTCCCTCCATGTCTCCCCACTGCCCCATGCCCCCCTCTCCCCCACGTCTCCCCCTCTCCCCCATGTCTCCCTTCTCACTCCATGTCTCCCCCTTGCCTCTCTCACCATGTCTCCCCCATGTCACCCCTCTTCTTCCATGTCTCCCTGTTGCCTCTCTCTCCATCCACGTGTCTCCCTCTTTCCCCTTCATCTCTCCCCATGTCTCCCCCTATGTCTCCCCTTCTTTCTCCATATCTCCCCCTTGCCTCTCTCTCCCTCATATATCCCCCCATGTAACCCCTCTTTCTCAATGTCTCCCACTTGCCTCTCCCTCCATGCTTCTCCCTCTCCACTGTCTCTTACCTCCTGCTCCATGCTGCCGGGTCTGCTGGCTCTTCCCTCTGCTGTCTCCTTCCCCTGCCAGCAGACACAAGAGAAGGAGCAGACAGTAGGGAACCAGTGGAATGGAGCAACAGAGCCATGAGCAGTGGGAGGAATGTGGGGGCATTTTTGCCATCCCTGGGCTGCTCTGCCCCCTCAGCTATGCCACTGTACTATGGGGGTCCTTGTGAAATCTATATGGTAGTAGTTATGGTGCCATGGGGGGTCCATATGGATCCAAATGGTATGGGGTTAATGTTAGGTGTCATGGAGATCCATAGTAATACTTTAAATTACAATGGGGGTCTATTACCATGTCTCATCACGGATCTATTTATAATACCAGCAATTTTGTAAATAGCATTGAGACCTAAGTGGCCCTAATGCATGATGAGCTGAGCAAAAAGAGTAGAGGTGCTCACCTGAGAATGAACAACAACAATGTAGGTTTGTTCTATAGTTCTGGTTACCTACCAAAGGAGCAGCCTCTTTTAACTCACTTGTGCCCTTCTCACAGACAAATATCCTGTAGTATCAGTCTAGTCTCACTTAAAAGAGAGACAAAAACACCAGGGAATTCTACACTGAACAGGATAAACAGCAAACCCCAAATGTAAATTTTGGCCTCTATGGGCCTTGTCAGTGTGTTGCAGCTGTACTCCCTAAGCATAGGGAGTAATGTATGGTTCATTCCCCCATCATTCTTAAGATGAGAAAAACTAAGCAAAAAGTGTAGAGGTGCTCATCTGAGAACAAACAATACCTATATCCCTATAAAGGGCACAAGTGAGAAAAAAAGGTTGTTCTCAGAGTAGATTATCATGTCCATAGAACTACCTATGAAAGTTTGCCTGTGATTGAGCACCACTATTTTTGTTGTTGCATGATGAGCTGCTGAGATTCATTTTAGTAAATTCATCCACTGACTGTAAAAAATGTTTTATCAACTTCACTAAAAAGATAACGACAGGCTTTAGTTTTATATATAACCACACAAGACTAATATACACAAGTATACTAATCCACTATAGCTCTAAGAAAGAAATCTAATTATAATTAAGTTGGCAAGCAATTTAAGCCCAATATTTTGTTTTCGACTTTATTGCACTTATGTGTCGCATAACTAATAAAGTTTTCAAATCCATTTTTTTTATTTAATAACATCCAAGTATTTTATTACTACTTAAAAAAGATTTATACAATATAAAAGGATATGTTTCAGATACATTCATATAAACCCTTATGTGATTATGCAGTAGTCCATTGTCCCCTGTTCCCAGGAATTATATTGTGCAGACTGATTGCCATAGGGAATTATTTATTATGGGTTTCCTCTCTACCATGTTTATCTGGTTTTAGTTAGGCAAATCACAGTAAACTTCTAATAAATGATCACTGGACAGTTTTTTTTTATTTACTCTATTCATACATATATTAACCTTATTTTACCCCGAATCCAAGATGTCACTCTTACATTTTGCTTATAAATATATTATGTCTGCCATATTGTTCTATTTTTGGTGCCAACACTTATGTGCCACTGCACAGCAAGATGAGGAAAATAGAACACACAAATTCTTAATTATTTAAAAGAATTAAGTCAACCTGTCTTATCTGTTTTTAACTGTACAGAGCCTGAACTGTGTACCATTATTACAAAGAAAAGGACAAAGTGCTGGCTATCTAATATATATCTGTAATATTAATTTTAACAATTTACATATGTCATATTTATTTTGACTTTAAGCAAATATAAATGCTGTATTCTCATGCTTATGGGACACTGAACTAATCAAAGGGACATTTCTTTTTTGCATCTGGAAGTGGTATTTAATAATGCAACTAATGCTCTCAAATCAGAAAAAAAATTGTCAAATTTGCAGCTAATCTGGGGGGTGGGGGGGAGGGGGGCTTTTCCCTGTCAACAAGTGAGCAGTAATATAGCTGTATGTGCTCTTCCTGTATATTTCAATTAAGTTTAAACAGGTTTTCCTTTTTTTTCATGCAAACACAACTTTCATAATGTTTAAAACATGGTCTTTTAAATGCATGAAAAAAAAAATGTTTTATATCCCATTAAGTTATATATTAGTTCTAAAGACATGACCAACATGTCCTGGCTAGGTGTTGCATGTATAACGATAATGTTGTCAGGTGGGAGCTAGTGAATAACAACCCTCAAGCAAAATAATTTGCGGCTTCCCTTGCAATTTTTCTCTTTCCACCCCTCGGTAAATAAAAAATAAAAAAAAAAGCCCAAACTATATTTAAACTAGGAAATTGCCCATCAAAAATGACGGGAGTAAAATTGTAAGCCTGGCAATGTTGTTTGCCACACAATGCGAGGCTATAGCCCCTTTGAGCACCTTCGGCACTCATATCGAGATCCACGCTGAGCGCCTTCGGCCCCTGCCCCTGTATACTTTATAGGCCTCGCGCATGAGCACCATCAGCGATCATTGCGAGCCTCTCCCCCCCCCCTCCCGTGTAGTTTAGGGGCCTCGCAATGAGTGTTACTGCCTTGGTATAAGTGTTAGTGCCTTGGTATAAGTGTTACTGCCTTGGGTTAAGTGTTACTGCCTTGGGTTAAATGTTACTGGCTTGGATTAAGTGTTACTGGCTTGCTTTAAGTGTTACTGGATTTTGGCTCTTTTTTACTGCTTTCGGCCTCGTTTTCACCTTGTTTACGTTTTTTGGGACGCCATTCTTTTTCTCGCTTAGGCGATTATCGATCGTGAAAACACGCCAGCTATGACTCAAATTAACGTGTCAATTAACTCACAGGCTCCCTGGCTCTCCCCCTGTGCTGTGTGTGAATGTGTAAGTTAATTTGAGGCATATTTTAGTTTTTTGGGGGGTCTTTTCAGTTTGGTGGTTCGGCCATTAAAGTTGTGATTTTGCGCAGCCACGCAACTGCGTACCTCGTTTTGCGAGGACGGCAGTTGCATCTATGTTCTTCGGCACTCATCAGCAGCACGTTAATGAGTGCCTTCGACGTACATTGCAGCCAAGTCCCGCTGGCCTTGCGATGAGCGCCTGCGTCGATCATTGCGAGCCCTGCAATGAGCGCCTTCTGTGCTCATTGCAGCCTAAGTCCTGCAGTCCTCGAGATGAGCACCTGTGGGGCTCATTGCGAGCCCCGCAGTAAGCTCCTTCAGTGCTCATTGCAGCCTAAGTCCCGCAGGCCACACGATGAGCACCTGCGGCGCTCATCCCAAGCACTGCAATGAGCGCCTTCTGCGTTCATTGCAGCCTAAGTCCCACGGCCCTCGCAGTTGCGTGCCTCAACTGCTCGCTTCGCGAGGCTCGCAGTTGCGGTTATGCTGCAACGTGACCAACATCCTTGAACCAATATATGTGATAATCAAATCACTTTTTCTATAAAGTAATATCATCTTCATCTACTAATTTAGGATTTCTCATTTACTGCCAATAGTGGAGGGCCCTTACCTTGTAGTATGCTCTGCTCTCAATGTTACAAAAAAGACAAAGATCACAGCAAAAAGAAATATTAGTTTCTTGCACGTAGATGGGGAAGAAGTGGAGGCAGTGGCAGATTTTATACAGTGTGCATATGTAATACAGTTTGCATATGCCTAAAAGGAGCCGTGTCTAAAGTGGTATATGAATTAAAAGAATGAATGTGAATCCCACAATACAGTGCAATAACTATTTATTGGTATAGTGAGCAGGAAATATGTTTTTAAACTTATTTTTAGACATTCAAATGTACTAATTATTTACGATATATTTATTTCTGACAAAAACTGCATTCATGTATAGTTAAGGTTGCAGTGCAGGGTGGTGTAAAGTAAGCCTGGAAAAATGGGAAATGGGAAAGTTAAGGTAGCATGCAACCTTAATATCCCTCACATGCAAAGATTTTTCTGATGACATCATTTCTTACATCATCTATGACATTAGGTGGCATCATTCATGACATCACATGTGATATAAATAATGACCTCAGCTATGACATCACTCATGACATTACATATAATATGAAAAATTACATAATGCATATCACTGACGACATCAAACTAGACCCCTTGATGTAACTTAATGGTAAATTCTTTCAAATTATGTTTAATTTATGAGACATAAAATAATGAAAAAAAATATATTTGAATCTAATGATAATGTACATGACTAAAAATACATTTTAATAAAATATAAATAATAGTTTTTTGACCTAGGCAAGGTGTGATACTGTTTTAGCCATGGAGTTGGTACATATTAATAGCTACCTGTGTCAGCTATTAAAGGTATCGTTTGTATCAAACTGTTTGCTGTCCTTTGACTTAAATATCTAATTGAGCAGAGCTCTATATCCAGTTTTGAGTTGTAGGTGTTAGTTGACATGCAGCTCAAATATTAATTGTACCTGAAATCAGGCAGGAAGGGATTTTTAAGAACTACAGCCAGAATGAGGGAATGTTTTATTCGTGTTTGTGAACCTGGAGCTCCTTAGAGAAGGGCTGAAAGTAGTTTGAATCTGCTGGAAGCAGAGATTACCAAGATAAAGGTATTACTGCAGAAATAGCTGCACCTGTGTTTGGGGCAAGCTGAAACAAACAACCTGATAACTGTATCTGAGTAAAATTAAAACTGTGAGAGACACAAAACACTGAATAAACCTCCAACATATAAGTCATCATTTAAAGAGACAGTATTCAGTAACCCCAGGGAAAAGTCTGTCAATCAAAAAACAGTACATGCTAAAAAGGTGTGTTAGAGCACCTGTCTGATTGTGAGAAATAACACTAAATGCAGAATCTGAAGAATACCTGGAAAATATGGATTTTTGAAAGTGTACTGTATATAGAGCAGTGGTTTCTGTTACCTGAGAGCTAAGAAGCGATTCCAGGATGTTCCTGAGGTGTGCTTGTTTACTTAGATGTGTTTTATGTGTTGCTGAATTAAGTCATTTCCTTTATGTTTTGTGACCTTTTTTTAGAAAGATAAAAATACGCTTGGACTCTCAGCTTTTTCTTTTTATATATCACTTAAGAAATGGGGGTCCCCAGGGCAACACTACCATTGGTTTCAGTAGTGTAGTGCCAGGTCTTGAATTTAAAGACTCCAACAAAGAAAAAGAGGAGATAGTAAAGGTCTTAAAAGTAGTATTTTCTGAGATACTACAAGTGCTAGGTGCTAGCCCAGGGAGACAGAAGGAGCTTAAAGAGGCTAATGCATGGCCAAAAAAGTGGTTAATTAAGGAGGGGGTTGGCTTTTTAGAGCACTGGGCGGACTTCTCACTTGGGTACAATTTCTATAGCATGGATGGATGGCACCTTTATGATGAGGGTGTTTGTGTGCTGGGGAAAGAATGGTAAAAAGGCTGGAGGAGTTTCTAAACTAGTAGGTGGGGGGAGGGTCTAGATATAAGTAATAGGTAGAAAGTGTAGAAGTGGTAAGGAATGAATTAACTAGTCTTGGGGGTGGAGAAGGGAGGAGAGTTAGTATAGTCAATAGGGAGGTATTGCTACATAGTTACCTAGTATTTGAGGTAGAAAAAAGACTTTTAGTCCATCAAGTTCAACATTTTAAGATATCCTCTGATCTGCAATATGCAGATTAATTGGTAATACAGAGAAAGGCAAAAGTTTCAAATGTTGAAATCGAGCAACCTTTGGTAATCAGTGATCACAACACAGTCTCATTTGAGATTGAAATAAAAATAAACTGTAAGAGGCCAACAAAAACTCTTAATTTTAAAAGGGCAGATTTGACTGGTTTAAGGGCAGCAATACAAAGCTGATGGGTAAAAATACTGAACATAAATGGACACCGTTCAAATCCTTACTAAATATAAATACTTATCACCATATACCATGTGAAAATAAAAGTAATAGGAGTAATTCAGACCCCATGTGGCTTTAAAATAATTTTAAGATCAATATACAGAGGAAAAAAAGGCATTTAAATTATACACACAAGATGGGACATCGACTGTCTTACGTGAGGACAAGGAAATCAACAAGGCTTGCAAAAGGGCTATTAGACTGGCTAAAATAGGAGAGTAAGACTAATCCTAAAATAATTTTTAAATATATTAATGAGAAGAAGGTCAGGAAGGAAGCTATAGGAACATTACAATGTGAAACAGGCCATCTGAAAATTAGTGACCAAGAAAAGGCGATTGAGCTAAATAGTTTCCTTTCTTCAGTGTATACACAAGGGAGGTACCAGTGGTTGGGACATCGCAACATAATGATGCTATACTACCTTCACCAAATAATTGGTTAATGCAGGGAAAAATCCAAAAGAGGTGGTGGGAAAAAATAAATGTTACTAAAGCCCTAGGTCCTAATGGAATACATGCAAGGGTACTGAGGGAACTAGGCTCTGTAACAGCCAAATTATTATATCTAATTTTTCAAGATTCAATCAACACTGGATCGCTACCAGATGACTGGAGAAAAAAAGAGGTGATACTTATATTTAAGGGAGGAAGAGCAAATCCGGGGAATTATAGACCAGTAAGCTTCACGTCTGTAGTGGGAAAATTTTTAGAAGAGTTAATAAGGGATATTAATAAGTGAACTTTCTTGTGCCAAGAGATTTTCAACTGACATGAGGACATTCTTTAAGGTTAGAAGTAAAAAGATTCCAATGTAAAGAAAGAAAAGGGTTCTTCACATTAAGGGTAGTTAATCTGTGGAATTCTCTACCAAAGGAGGTGATGACAGCAGATTCAATAGATAACTTTAAAAAGGGATTAGGTATATTTTTTAATAAAAAGGGCATTCAGGGTTATCCTGGATAATTAGAGAGGGAGTATTTATCCAGGGAGGAATCTGATCGCCGGTATCTGGGGTCAGAAAGGAATTTTGTTTCCCTTTTGAAACAACTGTCAAAGTTTCACTTGGGTTTTTAACAATTAACAATTAATCTGCATATTGCAGATCAGAGGAGATCAAAAAAGTTTGAACTTGATGGACTAAAAGTCTTTTTTTCAACCTCAATTACTATGTAACTATGACATTTCATTCTCCATAACTATAAAACAACTTAAAAACATCAGATAGCAATAATTGACCTGTCAAAATGCATGACAGTAGCTCAAGTGTACAAGTACCTACTAAGCATGCTCATAATGTTAAAATTTTAAACCTATCATATCTCAAAAACAGCTTAAGCTATCTAAAAAATCCCCCCAAATAAACTTTTTAGTTCACTATGACAGTGATCTGAGTGAGCAAAAAAAAAAATCCTATGGGAAAAACATAAAGTTTAAGGTAATGCCCATGTCGGCTTTTGTATCCCCCCAGATTCTGTATCCCCCAGTATCATAAACCTGCATTCAGATGAAATCCAGCAGCTTTCTCTCTCACAGCTTCTCTCCCGTTGTTCACTTAAGGTGGATTAGAACAGTTGCTACTCAGTTAATGAAAAAAGCTGAATTAATGAAAGTCTTTCAAAGGGACTCTCATTCTCTATCTCTGTGGAATCAGCATGTTAAAATTAAGGTAGTTATACCAAAGCAAAAAGAGAATTATTTTATATTTATGCACACTGAAATGCCTTGTCATACAAATATAAAACATTCCATAAAAAATTCTTGTAAAGAGAAATCTCATAGAATGAGAAAATATTTATTCCATTGGTTCTCATGTTGTAATCTGACATTTTTGCTCACATAAATAAAAAAATGCTTGTAAAATAGAAAAAAAAAGGTATTACATTCCTTTTATTGTATAAATTAAAACTTATATAGTGGTTGCTTATTTAACAAGCAATCTCTGTGTAAGTGAACATATATGTACATAGAAGCAAGCAATCAACAATAAAAAAGAAATGGACTCAACCATTGGCAGGGGCATGCGTAGTATGATGGAGATACATATGTTGTATTTTAGTTGCAAAAAGCTTATGCAGACAGTCATAGATTCTATGTTCATTGTGGCATAAATTGTCTGTGAGTTTTAATGAAGATATTAATTATTTAAATGAAATTAAATAATAAAGGCAACTTCAAGAAGAAGGACACTGCATGCAAACAAGATCAGAGCTCGTAGAATAATTTAGATCCAGAGGTCGTTATAATTTACTTTATTTTGAAATTATTTTGTTGCACATGATTTCACAAAGGATTATTTACTAACGGAAGTACATTCTGCTTTGTAGCATTGTTACTTAGTTAGCACTAATCTTTGTCTTGATTTATTTTTATACCTTATTTGTAACTATTTACATGTATGTATGATACTCTTGAAACAAATATTTGCGACATAGAATTAGCAGTGTTCACAATTAAATTATAGATCTTTTTCTCGACCTGTACATCTGCCATATGATATTGCCACATATCCAACCCTCTTTGGGAATTTCTCATTTACTGTATGGTTTAGTCTTCAGTGTGTACAAAATCTAATGGGGGTTCAGGATTTATATTTCCCTATGCATCCCTTCTAATCTGTATACACAACAAGCTTATATATAGTTTCAATGAAGATCTTCATGTTTTGGTAACAATGTTGCAAAATACAAAATAAACACTGTGTTTGTTAAGTTTACAGTGTTGCATTTATTCTTATAATCTTACGAGTAAACCTGTATAGAGATAATGTAACCTGAAGGAATATAGGTGACTATTATGGGGTAAATCTTAAAGGATAATTTTTGAATAACAAACATAATAGTACATAATTTACTGTATTGATAATTTGTTAATATGTTTGTTCTGGTGTCATCAGAGAAACATGAGTTTCAAGTCTTTATCGTTGCAACAGTGTAAAATGCTTCATTGTAACATACCACATATGCCACAGTCAGTTTTGAATTATCATTTAATCTCTTATTCAGAGATAAATGTAGGTGTTATGCTTACCTAGGACTAATCTGGATGTTCCCCTCCTTCCATGCCTGTTGCAGCTACTTCCCCGTCTTTTGCTCCTCTCCTCTTGCTTCTTTTGAACATTTCCCTGCTTCTTTAGCTTTTCGTCTCTCTTACTCATCAGCTGTTTCTCTTTTACTTATAAACTTTTATGCAAAGTCTAAAAATCTCAGTCATCACTAATATTTGCCCTGTTTTTAATATTGCATATTTTGACCTGTGCTTAGTTGACTTATGGAAAGTCAGGGGCAGAGATATCGGTGGTGCCAATGGCGCGTTACAACAGGGCCCACGCTGCTAGGGGGGCCCAGCGCTGGATTTAGGAAGCCAAGCATGTTCTAGTAGCAAAAAGTGTTGGGGCTCACTATTTGACTCCTTCCCAAATCATATTCTACAAGCTATGACTATGTCTTGTTTTCTTGTTTAATTTAACAATTTGTTGTCAACATTTTATATGTGGGTACATGTGCATTGCATTAATTTAAGTCATTTGTTTTTTTATAATGTGCTTTCATAAAAATGTATTCTTTTTAAAGTCAAGTAACTGTGCTTTCCAAATATGTTTATTAAAATCCATTGATAAAAAGCACTAATACGTTTCCTCAATTTGTGGGTTTTGCTTGAGAATACGTGTTTTTTCTTATGATTCTTTGGAACAGACAGTGACTACTTTACCTATAGAGTAAGGAGATGTGACCTTCCATTTAAGCAATGAAGCCTGTGAAAGGTGTATAATACAGAGCTGCTTTGAACTGATACCAAACTGCTTCGAACACCAAACTGACTGCTGTATGAAGTATGGTCACCAATGTAACTTCCAAACAATACAAATCAAATAAGTATAAAAAACAAATTAATTTGACTGATTACTTACCTCTCTTTCATGCCGTAGAAGGGTATGTCTACCAGCATCAATGACAATGATGTGGCAGCCATATTCTCACTATTCATTAAAATTATTGTATTCAAATAAGACTAACTCTCTACCCACCTTTTAGTCCTGCTGGCATTGAATAATAGCTGCAAATTCACAGGAGCAACTCAAATCAATTTAATTAATAGACTGTGACGTATATTTAATTATATGAATCAGCCAGTGTATAGTGATTATAAAACAATAATACACATTTTTATAATATTCTTTTAGATTTGATATGAAGAATATAAAGGTATAAGAGTAGTTGTTATTATGACAGTAGACAATCCTGTGTTTCATACTGTGAAGAGCTGTTTCACAGTGGGGTAAGAAGAAAAATACAGCAAAAGTGATCAGAGTTAGTGATCAACAAACACAATCCCCTGTAGTGCTGAATTTTAATAGGAGAAATGGCTTAGTGAATATGTTGAGGTTTTGATGCGTCACAGTACTTTACATCACTTTGTGGCCACTATATATATATATATATATATATATATATATATATATATAAATATATATATAGTATCCCACAAAAGTGAGTACACCCCTAACATTTTTGTAAATATTTTATTGTATCTTTACATGTGACAACACTGAAGAAATGACACTCTGCTACAATGTAAAGTAGTAAGTGTACAGCCTGTATAACAGTGTAAATTTGCTGTCCCCTCAAAATAACTCAACACACAGCCATTAATGTCTAAACCGTTGGCAACAAAAGTGAGTACACCCCTAAGTGTAAATGTCCAAATATTTTGTGTGGCCACCATTATTTTTCAGCACTGCCTTAACCCTCATGGGCATGGAGTTCACCAGAGCTTCACAGGTTGCCACTGGAGTCCTCTTCCACTCCTCCATGATGACATCACAGAGCTGGTGGATGTTAGAGACCTTGCACTCCGTTTGAGGATGCCCCATAGATGATCAATAGGGTTTAGGTCTGGTGACATGCTTGGCCATTCCATCACTTTTACCTTCAGCTTCTTTAGCAAGGCAGTGGTCATCTCGGAGGTGTGTTTGGGGTCGTTATCATGTTGGAATACTGCCCTACGGCCCAGTCTCCGAAGGGAGGGGATCATGCTCGGCTTCCTTCAATACCTTTTTTTAATGCATGACAAAGTGTATAGACCTGACTCATAGCCTTTTTACCTGAAGGAAAATATATGTGTTTGTGTGTATATATATATATATATATATATATATATATATATATATATATATATATATATTGCAAAAAACACTGTAGCAATACAGCAATAATATGTCAAATTGTTATCTTATTTATCAGAATTATCCCACAGGTAAAAAGGCTATGAGTATATACAGTATATATATATATATATATATATATATATATATATATATATATATATATAAATATATATATATATATATATATATATATATATATATAGAATTATTCACTTTAGTGAAGGGCCTCAGTGAATTTAAATGTATATAGGTAGGTTCCTATATGAGTCAGAAAAAAGTCTATCAAATAAAACACATTTTCTATTGCAAAAGCAGCAACAGTTGTGCCCCTAATCACAGTGGTTGTATACTGTACAGTACTCCTTCCCAAATTGTATTCTACAAGCTATGACAAAGTCTGGTTTTGATTTCTTGTTTAATGTATCAATTTGTCGCTTAAAATGTTATTTTCTTATTAGGACACTGTCAGTGGTCAGACCCACTTGGAATAACCATAATGGTCAGTGACTGTGAGTTCAGCTGTTCACAGAGTCAGCTATAATAGTTCCAAGTCACTTATATAAACAGTTTTTCTTTAATTCACAGAACATTCTTATTGAATTTTTAACTGAAAGCTTGAATTTGATTCATGAAACTGTAAGAATTGATGATTGATGGGGCCAAAGTTTATTTGGCAAAAATTAACAATTAATTATTTTCCCCATCTATGAAAAAGGGATCACCAAATTAATTGAAAGGTTATAATTTTATTTTATAAATATAATAAGTAATACATAGCTGACAAAATACTTTATATAAATTACAACACATTACATTTGCAAAAGTGGCAGTATTGGTGAAGGAGGAAAGGGGGAAGCATTGGTTGATACTTCCTATATACATTATGTATTTTCAGGTCTTTTACATGTACAGTTTGTACTCACAATTTGCAGACTTTTGTGTACTATTCCTATTTATATTTTGCTGTTTTGGGTCATTTACACAGGTTATAGTGATGTGTTTTATTGTTAAAAATCAAGAATCGGTATATAAATCTCTATCTAGATCTGTAGGTCTCAATAGCTTGTTCCTGAGACCTATCTGCATGAGGAGAACCTAACATTTAGTGTAATAACTGTATTTCTCAGAATTCTGAGCAGGAAACAAGTTTTTTAACTAGTTTTAACCATTCAAATGTGAACACAAATGTACTATCTATTTACTGTATATATATATATACATATAAATTTCAACAAAAGACATTATACATTCCTTGTACTGTGACACGGCACCTGTGTGACAACGACACAATTCAAAAAAATGTCACAATACAAAAATCAACCTTTATTATTATAACACATTTTATGCATTATGGTAAACATATGGCACAATATATAAATCTTCCTTTATTCATACATACAACACATATCATCATGCATTATGGGCATTAATACAACGCAATACATAAATTAACTTTTATTATTACAGTTGCATAGAAACTAACACACCTGGACATGTGGTGGTGCAGTGGGATGGAGGTTCATTGGCGTCAGGCATGCAGCAGTGTGGGCTGAAGGGGGCAGCGAGGGTGATGGGTCAAGGGGCTGAAGTTGGGACAGGGACAGGGGAAGTTTTAGTCTTCCTCAGGACTGTCAGGAATAGTCTCTTAGCAGGCTGTGACAGTCCTGAGTGGTCACTGTGATACTCTTCAATATCAGGAGGTTTCTGGCAAACCAAAGTGCATCCTTAATATATGACATGAGGCAACAAACATTCTGAATGGCCCCAATACTGTGAGTCCCAGGAAGCAGTCCATAAAGTACAGAGTAATAAGATACATATTTCCTCAGCACACAGTCCTAAAGCTCATCCTCCATGCTGTTCAACAAGCCTGGGCAAAAGGGCAATGCCAAAACACATTCAAAGATGCCCCTAGGGCATTTCCTGCATTTACAGAGCCCACTTGCATGCATGAACTGTCTCAGAGGGAGACCCCCGAATGGCCAAATATATCTATATTTTGTGTGTGTATGTATATGTCGATAGATACTCAGTAGAAACAGTGATAATCTACATAGACGTCATTAAGGAATTCTTGTACACTGGTAACTATCTATTTTTTTTTTAAATGGTTACAATCTAGTTACTAGCAATTGTGCTAATCCACCTTAAGTGAACAAACGGGAGACAAGCTGTGAAGGATACAGTAGAGGGGTTTGGAGCTAAATGCAGGTTCATGATAAAGAGGGATACAGGATCTGCTGGGGATACAGAATCTGATCTGTGCTCATAGAAAGGGACCCGCCAAGCTTTGCTCTGTTAGGGTGGTATGCTCTGTCTAAACCTTAGTCTACCTTTAGAGGATACAAAGATTAGATCAAAGCCATTCAAATGAATACTAACAGCTTTCTAATATGATGAGAACTAAAAAAAAAACCTCTCAATTAGTGTTTCCCTTAACATCAGAGAGAACAAAGATATCCCACTGTATTAAGCAGCTGTCTGTTATCTCCATTGGTGCATACAGACATTCAGTGCAGAGTCTTGTATTCATAACACTGTTTCAGGTGCCAGGGAAATGCAAAGGCTTACAGGGCAGCCAATTAGAAACGGTTTTATCTATGTCTGCGTGCATTTTCCTACCAGATATAGAAGAGGGGGAGGAGAGGAGGGTGTTTGCAAAGCAGACTCAAACGTGGTCATGTTGTCAAATCTGTGTTTTCTACTTGTCAATCTGCTCAGATTGTAGAGACGTGTCTGGCTTCTCAAGCAACCAGTGCGCAGACGCCAAGCATCCAGTGCTCGGTGAAATGCTCTTGGACGTAGGAAGGGGATTACCTTTTCATTCTTTCTCTTTCTTTCTATTTAATAGCTTTTCCACTTGTATTTTCCCACCCTCCTCTCCCTTTCTACCTCTCTCATCTCCATTCCATTTACAATCACAATAGTATTTTTTAACCCTTTTTTTTTATCACAGGCAAATTGCCACAAGCAACGCAATGTTACCCAACACCGTATCTCCTAGCATATCTGCCTGTTGATTACTGTCTTTGCTGGTGTTAACCCTTTTCATGTTAATTCTAGGGAATCCTCACTTACAGTAGGTGCAATAGCACAGAGGATTCACATAAGCAGCCATTTCATATATATATATATATATATATATATATATATATATACATACATATATAAATATATATATTTTTTTATACACACATATATATATATATATATATATATACATACATACATTCTTTTATATTCTACTTCTATCTTCTCCCCATTATTGGTGCTCCCCGCTGATTTCCCTCTAGCTGTTCCCCTGACAGCTTGCATGAACAGAAGAAAAGGACTTTGTGTTTTCCTCTCGGGTTTATGAATGGCACTGGTATGGAGGAAATACCGTTTCAGAAAGTCAAAACCAGAAGAAAGAAGTGCCATTGCTCTCCTGGCCCCCCTTTGGATGCCATTGCATGTGAGGACGAGTTTGACTGCAAGGAGCTGGAGTCGCTCTTCCAGAATTACAACCTGAAACTGGAGCAGACATCGACCTTGAAGGCTCTGGCAGTCCTGATCATCATGACAGCCACTTTGGCTCTGGTTGAGTTAATGTCTGGCCCAAGATTGACCATCTCAAAGGGCTCGCATCCAGTGCACTGCATCATTTTTGTTTCTCTTTTTATTGTTACAAATGTCAAATATCTGCAGGTCACCCAGCTCCAGCAGATTGTCAAACTCACCTTGCTTTTCAGCTTCACTTTTTCTTTTCTGTGTTGCCCTTTTTCATTGGGAGCCTATGGTCTAGAACCCCCTACTACACCTGAGCAAGGAATGTGGCAACTGATGTTGGTGACATTTGTATCCTATTCTTTGCTGCCTGTTAGGACCCTGCTGGCTATCATATTCGGTTTCATGGTTTCCATATCTCACATGATTGTTACAGCCACATCTGTCAGTGCCAGAGGGCACAGACTCTGGAGGACGGTAAGTGTATTTCAGAGGCATTTATACATGAATAGTGTAAGTTCCCCTAAACTATAAGTACAACTACACAGTGAAAAGACTGCACCGCAATATGGCTTTCAACAAAAAATACAATTCATCAGAACACTCATTCAAAATATAGTACACTTTGGGTTGATTTTTAGTTTTTAAACATTATTCAGTGGTTTCCCTGTAAATTGAAAATGTAATTTTGCATTCAAAAAATATAAGGAATATGCACAGAAAAATGTAACCAACAAGGACAAATTTAATTCTGATACACAGGAAGTCTCTTTTTTTATTTTACATCTGCTTAATTTATGCAGCACATTAATTATCACTGATACTGAACACATTAGGATTCATCCATGTAATAAATATGTATTTTGCCACTTATAAGTACATGTATTTGTTTGTGCACAGATTGACAGTTACATACCCTTGTAGAAAAACGTCTTGTGTACAAGATATGTTAATATTGACTGCATTTATTTATTTATTTTTATTTAAGTTTAAATAAAGATTTTTTCATACAACTTACATTAGAAAAAATAATTTCAAAGCAAAACAATGTACTGTCTGCTGACAGAAATGAAATCAGTCAATAAATTACATAATATATTCTCTATCGTGTTATTTATATATACTGATTTAATGAGGTTCCTATCTAAATATAGAAACTTTGACATTGAAAGAAATTGTTTTAAATTGATAAAATGTACTTTCTTACACTTTCTTCAAGAATTTAGAGTATTTGCAAAGGTATACAATGTACACATGGTGCATGCTTTCAAGATCCAAATATACTTTTAATAAAAAACAATAAATATTAAATATATCTACAGGTTTGTTATATCAAGAACAAACATGTATGTACATCAATAGAAAGAAAAAACAAATTTGGTCTATGTATTGCTATGGAAATCAGCTGTTTTACATTTCAAGCTAATATTTATGCTTGAAATGGGTTAAAATGGAAGTGGATAACTATATCACTAGCATTATTTTACAAAACATATTGGTTACTAAAGGTGAAATTTAAAAAAAGCCACTATACCCATTAATATTGTCTCCTACAAATAGTTCATTCTTAAGGCATGTGTATTATATTAGGAAACTACATTTTGGAACTACCCAGGAGCTATAGTGAATACTACAAAAATATAACTCAAATATGTGATTATTCAAAACAAAACAAAAACCTAATCATTTACTGTTGTATGGAGAGCACCACTACTTAAAATATTCATACAAGAACAAATGTGCTATGATTTTTTTCTTTTTCTTTATTATGTGCTATATTTAGGAATGGAGAGTTTCTGGAAATTTGCATTACATAACTGCTTATAAATATGGAGTGACGTATAGAAGACATTTAACAAATCCTACAAAATACACCTGTGCATGTTTCTGGGGCTTATATTAGGATTTATATGGTAACTCAGCCCCCCTCCCATTCTGAGCTCCCAGCCTAGTCCTTCTGTGCTGTTTTTGGCTCTCAGAGCAGAATACAGCCCATAGAATAACATGCTGCTATTAGCTCCTGTATGTGTGTGTTAACAGCTCAGCAACAGAGCAAGAGCAGCCTATGGTAGAGTTATGGTAATTGAGTTATTACCATTCACAGGGATCTGTCTCTTTCAGTGGGGAGAGGATTAATGTACCTTTATTGAGTAACAGTCAACCTCAGTCTATCCAGCAGAGAAGGGATTAATGCCTGTCTGTCCCTATATCATGTGTCAGCTTTACTAGCTAACTGTCAAGTACTGTACATAATAATGCAGGCATATATGTATAACATTTAATAGTAAGTGCACAGGGAGTCTGTGACTGCTCCCTCTTGCTTTATTCTCCCTGTTTGGTTGTTATTCTGTTATTCTTCTTAAGTATTAAAGGGCCAGTGTACACACTTTTCATATTATAGTTCTCCATTAATTAACATTAAATAATGTGTGCAAACACCTGCAAAGCAAACCTTTAGCCAAAAAAACATAATTTCAAAACACTGTTTACCAAATTAATTTTGTCACTGCCAAACCCGTCTCCACATCTCTTATTGTCTGGAATACTACTGAAAGCAAAGGAACGATTTCAACGGAGATAACATTGATTAAGCTGTTTTGGTAGTACTTGAATAATAGTAACTCTGTTGTAATCGTTCCTTTCCTTTCAGTAGTGCTCAAAACAATGAGACAGATGGGATCAGTGCAACAACAGCCATTAAACATGTATACTGTGTTTTTAAATTATATTTTCTGGCATAAGCCTTGATTAACTGCAGTTTGCATATGTACGTCAATTATTGGTGAACTAAAAAATAGGTAAGCACTTACACTGACCCCTTAAATGCCTGGTGTGATGTAATATCCTTCTTATGTATAGTTAATGGTATATACACACACACAAACACACACAAACATGGGGTGGGCATTACTGAGTACTTTCTCGCCTGAGATCAGGTAAGAAGTGCTGAGATAATGTAAAAAGGAATCTCTTTCCCATATATGAGACAGTGTATAGTAAAACAGGAGATAATATGACTTGCACTTGAGATGCTTTGTGAAACCCCCACCCCTCCCCCCATATAAATATACATAGCAGGTGTCTGTGTGGGGACTATAAAAAAAGTCACCTAAGAAAAGTAATGTGTTCCATTTTATAACAGCATGCCTTTGGTAGCAGCAGGCTCCTATTTTATAGCAGGCCTACACCTGCTTCACCTGCATTAGCTCTGCCATATATAAATATGTGTCGGTATATGTGGATATTATTTGTGCTGAAAAGAAAAAAATCTGTTGAAAAAATTAAATATTAAATGAGTGTTAACATATTGCATCATAAAAAGAAACATATTTAGATTAAAAGCAAAATAATGTATGCAAGTATGTGTTATCTTTTCCCTTCCCTTTCATTCTGCAATATGTTACAAACCATTCGTTTAAATCTATATCCAGCTTTATTTTCATGAATGTATAATATACCCTTTATTTGTTATAAAATATAGTTCTTATTCCTATTAAGTGTGTTTAAACGTCCATGCTATCAACTGAAAATGTATTTTCATTTCATTATTAGTTGCTACCATATTTTCGTTTTGATTCATGATTCATTTTAATTTGAAAACAGTGTAGACTTATGTGCTTGAAATCAATAACATGTTTGTTGAAGTATCGGGATCAGTAACAATTCTAAAAAAAAATCATAAAACACAGTTAAAACGTGAGTACAGTTAGAAGTTGAGAAATAGTTGTCAATCATCTCATTGAACTGTAAAAAGTTATAACCACTTTACAAATAACCCCATCTAGTGGAGCGATTGTATAAGAAATACTGTAGTAAAAAATACTGTACCATTTTCTATTACTCCACCCATGTTTGTGGTTTTGTTTTTCTTAACAAATGTCAGTATATTACATGGAGAATCTAAAGTTGATCAGCAATGCTCTGACAAAATGTTATGTAAGCCATTTATGCAATGAGGAAGTATTAAGGTATGGGCTGATAATCATGCAGTAAGAGTACAATACATTATTTTCTTTTTTTTTTCTTATTGTCTGAATACTATTGGCCAGATTTTCTAAGAATCAAAGGGGTTTTCTGATTGCTGCTTTTAGTTGCCTTCACTAGTTGGTGGAGCTGGTGAATAGAAGTCCCCAGAGCTAAATCATTTGGGGGATCAACCTTTCAATGTATCAACATTTCTCTCTCTTATCCCTAGTTTAAAAGCAGGCCCCATGCTGTAGTTGGGCTTGTCGCATTGCATTTTTTTGCACTTGCAGTAGCTCGGCCCCTGCCTTCCAATAGAAAACAGCCATTTCAGCCTGAGAGTACGTTCTGTGCAGATTTTAACAATTTCATATAGATATTACACACTTCCATATATAATTTCCATAGAAAGCTCTCACATAATTAGAGCAATGTTTTATGTGTTATTGTATGATTGTATTTTAAGTTTAGCACTATATTACATTTACATAGCTTCTTAATTATGTAGCATATGGTAAAACATCAACAAGTAAATTAGTAAAAATAGTTTGAGGTCAATTTGAAAATAATGAAAGTATAAGAAAAAATATAATCCAAAATTATGCCCCAAAAATATTCTCTACTTTTGCTCTGATAAGTGATGCATCACATCTACTAATTTTTGGACACCTTTCCTTTTATATGTTTTGCCTTTCGTCACATTGTTTTATACCTAGCTTATCTTCTCCTTAGTTACAATCTAGTTTCTCAGAGATGAGTCATTATTTCATCCCACTGCTATACCTTTTTCTTATTGCTTTTGTTTTCTTAATAGTTTTTTTCTCTGTGCAAAGCAGTTTTTTTCAGATGGGTCTTTTAATAAACCTTCAATTAGTCATGTACTGTAGTGATACTGTATTTATATTATTGCTCCAATGAAACATGAGCTATTCTTTCTATATTCAGTTTGTTTGCTACAATACATCCCTAAAAATGTTTTCTTTTACCCCAAATAAATACTGTAAATAATTGGCAAAAATAGTTTGGAATAAAATTATAAAAGTTTGATGTGAATAATTTAGTGAAGAAATTGGAGATAACAGGGTCAAGAAGACATTTTGTTCAATACATAAATCAAATAAATTGTAAGGAGACGGAAAGACATAAACCTAGATTCCCTAATCCTGGCTGAGAAGGGCTTCAAAAATCAAGCACCATTCCAGCAGCAACTGTGCATCTCATGTCATTTCTTGATTTACTAGGCACAATTTCCTATGGGGAAAACAGCCTTTCTCACCTCATTTCACGTGAGGATGAGCTTTGTTAATTCCCTACTTCCGCTTTACTCACAAAGACTATTTTATTACAATGAAGTCCGGAAAATCTTTCTTATGCTCTCCACCAACTTTCTTACTTTTCTGCTACTGTACTTGAAAGTGTGTGTTGTAAATACATTTAAAATATATTTTAAATATCCTGTTCAGATGAACTAAACTAGAAAACATGTTTTTGGAATGTAAAAAAATAATAGAATTGTATTACATTTATATGCACTTATACTACTGTGGAATCTTGCATTTTAGTTTCTAGTGATCTGCCTCCTGAGGTGGGAGGAGGTTTCAAATGCCGAGCTTCTATTTGGATATTTGGTTTGTGGCAGCTACAACCGCCAATGCTTTCAGTACGATAAAAGCAAAGCTCATTAGACCATGGCCTTTTGAGACAGAAACTTGAAGAAAATGGAAACCAGCAGTAAAGAACTGCAAATAAAAGTGAGAGGTGTGGAGAAGTGTGTTCATATGCACAGAAATGTTTGTTTACAGTTATATTTCTCTATTTAAGTGTAGCTGACATTTTCTTATACACTGTAGATATACATAAACCTACATAAACTCATATACAGTATGTGTGTGTGAGTGATAATCTTATAATAAGGGTTTAGTGGTCCTAGTCTGAGTGGGCCTAGTGGGCATAGGACAGCATAAATACAATATACACCCATTCAACACTATTTAAGGTTGCAAATGAGGTTGCAAATGAGCCAAATATGCCTGCTTTTACTTTATTATGATCTTTCACAGTATAGTGAATCCTGGCCAAAATCCTTTACAATAAAATTAGAATAAGGAAACAGGTCCCCATTAAGAATTTTTGTAAATGAAAACTTACTGACTAGGAGGGCTTTGAAAATTCGCTTTCAAAACTCAAAACTTACAGGAGATCTTACACGAGCCATTGAATGGAGGCCATAGAATCTTTTGCATTTAAATATATGGGATGTAAATATGTTAAATCATAAATTTTAAATGTAGACATCAAAAGACAATATACATACTTAATATATGGCAATATATAATTTTATATTATTGTATTATGTATGTATTATGTATGTACTAACAGCACTTTTCAGTACATACATTTATTTTCATGTTAGTTAGATACACATTTATATGACTTATTTCCAAAATTACTCAGCTGCTCATGTGCTGTTAAGCATTTTAATTGTGTGCTGTGTTTTTTTTTTTAGGTATTAGACTTCTTCATCTAACATGTATTGATACCTGTTGACACCTCTTGACAGGAATCATCTTCTGTGTTTCATTAATACTTGGAGTAGCAATAGATGTATGTTCTCCAACATTTATTAGACTTGTTATGCTAAGTGGTACCTCAACACTACTATCAAAAGGTTAAAACACAATTAAAACATATTTAAACCAATTGTTTATGAATTATCGATGAAGAAGTCAATATAAATACATTTTGCTAAAATGTAAATGTATGTAACTTCTTATCTCATCTCTAAATCGTATCTGCCATTTAGCTGCTCATTCTTCTAATTTATGTAAGTCACTTTGCAGTGAAAGTACATAATTTTCTGATTTAATCACCTTGCACTACTTTGTGTCATCAATAAATGTGGAAATGTTACTTCTAAATCATTAATACATGTATTAAAAATGAGACAACTTAATACTTAACCTTAGGGAATCCCACTTGCAATATTATCGCAGGCTAACTATGTTCATATGTAACAACCATTTGCTTTGTGACCTCATGGAGCGTAACACACTAGGCACATTTTTATGTCCATGGCCATGCTGATCCACTTGGTTTTTATGGCAGGGATACTGGAGTGGGTTGCTAGTTCCTTCTCCAATGGGCCACAGCATACAGCTCCTGGTATTCCAAGGTAGTCCCCCATCCAAGTACTGACCAGGCACAACTTTGCATGGCTTCAGGTTGGTGTGACCTTTTGGTTTCCTGACTGGAATCAAACCCAGGTCGCAGTGGTGAAAGCACCGAATCCTAACCTCTGGACCATCCAGTGGTGGCCCGTCCATTGGGGCATCGGGGCAAGCGCCCCTCCAAATATTTTCGTGACCCTGCAATAAAAAAACACAATAATTTATTAGTAATAACCCAAAAACAATTAAATATAATGTGTACATCAGCATTCAAGTGTTATTACATTAATAAATGAAGCAAACTATTCCCTGGGACACTGTCACTTTAAGATAACCCCTTTCCCTTGTGTGTATATATTAACTGCTGTGTGTATCCATTGTAGCTTTCCCTCCATCCCTGTGTGATCATATTACACTACACTACACTAACCTTTAGACTCTATGAATGAGGCCTGGCCCCCTGACAGTTAATGCATTCCCACCAGCACAATGACGATATGCATGGGCAGTGATAAAGTATCCATTTCAATGACTGACAGTCTTCCATCATTGACCAATCAAGCAATGACCAAAAAAAAAGGCCCAAAAAGACCAAAAATGGGTGTGGTTTGAAAAAGGGGAGGGGCTAAGTTTCGCCCTGGCGCCCCTCCAACTTGAAAGTTTACCAGCCGCCACTGGGACCATCCCCCTCCATATCACAGCCTTGCGATAACTGAGTATATATATTAGTCTGCTGTCTCAGTTTTGGTCTATTTGTAGGAGAAATCTGTTATAATTGTAGTATAACTCAGTGTTATTTTTTCTGTTTCAATACAGAACAGCAGTGACTGAAAATTCAACTATGTTTTATGATAATACAAAAGTGCTGTATCGTATCATTTATCTAGTAATCTACTTTCACATCTCTCCAAAATCAGAAGTACTATAATTACTATAAATGGCTGTAGAAAACAAAGTTATTTCTGTTCTTGGTAATAAAATTAACATAATTTAGCAAAAACATCTTTACTTTTCAATGCAAATTCACTTTTATATTAGAAACCTCATTTTAAGTTGTTCGGCTGGATAATGTGGATTCTAATGTGTATTTTTGCTTTCAGTTGATTGCTCCCTTGAGCAAACAGATTATCATTCCCTCTGGTAGATTAAAAAAAACACAATGGGGTTCATTTATCAATGTCTAATGTCTACAAAAGTGGTGTAAAAAACATCAGCAGTTTGGTTTCATGGGAAAATAAGCTTATTTGTTTACATTTCTGGATTTGACTAGTACTATTTTACCATAAGTTTTAGCTTAAAATTAACATTATCATACCCATTAAAACATTCAGATGTTTTCTTAACTTGAGCACATGATATATTGATACATGATATTTCTGACATTCCGTACCATGAATCATCAAGTATTTACCGTATGGACTGTAACTCCTCTACTAGCTATTAATTGTTCCAGATAACTACTTCCAATACTACTGAGCAGGAGAAAGCAAATATGAAAACAGTGATTTAGAGTAGCATTACAATTGTTTATATTAGAGTGATTCCTTACGCTTTTTTTATGATTTTTTTTAAAATAATGTTTCTTAATTAACTGTATCATTCTCAATATAATTGTCATGTAAAATTTACAATTAAATCACTTTTAAGAATCACACAGATGCTCAGCTTCTGGAGCCTACATTTCTTCCTATTCACTTTCATTTAAGTTGTCATCCTTCACATGGGATGGAAGGGAAACCCCCAACATGGGTATGGCTTCACACTACCAGTGTCTCATGATGCTCACACATACAACACACTGTCTGCTTGTAGCAACATGAGACACTGATGGTGTAAAGGGTGTGCTCAGAGATTACAGCATGCAGAGATAGGTATACAGTGTAAAAGGGGCAGCTGCAAAAAATAACAATGTGTTAGTCTAGGGGCTTCTTAGAATATGTGAAGTATAATTTGGATGACAGTTGCATTGAAGAGAATAAAATGTATTAAAAAATCTAGTTAAAATATTTATATGAATCAAAAATGTATAACACATTAGACATACTGTAACACCGTATATAAAATGCTCTGAAATGTATATTAAGCAATTATAGTTAATCCAGAGCTATATGGTGTGAGCATTTGATGGAATTGTTTATTGCACAAAATGTTGCCACTGTACAGTGTCTTCAACAATGCTCATTAATAAAGACCTCTGTGTGGCTTAAAATGTTGCATTTTTATAATCGATTGTTATATTTGGTGATGTGTTGCAATTACTACCTATCTAGAAACCTGACAGTAGGTAACTGGAAGAGTTACCTTCTACAGCAAAGATAATACATCACTGTTAAACATTAATGCACATATGTCTTTATACATTTATATTTAACATTTATAATGTAATTAAAGTATAATCTATTGTGTGCTTTGTAATGTAAATGTTTTTATGTCAGCCTGTTTAAGCATATACTGGCCTGTATATTTAGTATATTTACCTGAAAGTGTAATTTGAAAACATTACTAGTGGCCTGTGGTGGTGTCCATTTATGCAACAATAGGAATGTAGGTCACTTGGGTATTATTGGTCCAGACCAAAATAGACAAAGCAAGTAGTTATGGAGCTACTTTTACTACACAAGAGCAAGATTGTGAACTGAAACAAGGCTTTCTAATAGGCATCTCAAAGGCAGATACCTTGTAAAAATGAATGTATTATATAAAGAGCTGTTGGTTGAACATGATATAGAAATAAAGAAACATAGTGAAGCCTGAAACTGGAAATGAGAATATTCAGTTGTGTGGGATACCAAAATATAAAGGCAGATTAACAAAGATGAGCCAAAAACTCGATTTTGTGATAAACTAACACTGTTTATGGGACATTCTGCCATAGGTATATAACATGCATTTTCTCAGCAGACTATTTTCATGCAATGAAATTTGACTATATTTGAAGTAGCCAAAAAGTTAACATTAAGTCATTCAGTAGGGCTGCTTTGAAATTGTAATTTGCAATAGTCTGAAATATTAATAATAAAAAGTACAATAGTTTCAGTAATACAAAAGTGCAACTGCCGTAGTTTAGAATTACATTTTAATAGCAATAGCGGTGTTTGTACCATTCAACCATTTCAACCAAAGATTTTCCCTAAGGAGTGCAGATACGCTGTTTGTGGGGGTACTGGCACTTTTAACCGCTGAGGTGCAGCTACAGTTTAGTAGTGTTTGCCAAGGAAACAGTATCTGTTCTATGCATATCCCTCTGGGTATAAAAGGTCATCTCAGGCTCTTCATGTGCCTGTGTGTGCTTCAGCTTCCTGTCTCTTTGAATTTTCACAAAAGCATGTATTGTTCCTCTCTTGAGGATCACCCTGGCATCTCCTAGTCATTTTATTCAAATGAGTCCCATTTTATGAACTATGCAACCTGTTCTATTATTACTGCTTAGTCTGCTACTCTCTCTTTGCATTAAAATGATCTCTAAGTCACAATCACATCCATTACATTCAGTGGCTTGTTTAGTTTAAATGGCAGAGCAACATATCTTTATAAAAACTCTGCCCAAAACTCTTAGCAGCGACATTGATTTCAACAGCAATGTTCAGTAGAAAAAGAAGAAATGGGATTGTTCAGTAACATGATACAGTAATCCTTGATAAAATGTGTAAGTTCATTAAACAAAAAGTGGCATTAAATACCAATTTTTCTGGTTTCTGAACTGTCTATTTATTATGCCATCTTAGGGCCCCCTGCTAATCCCTGAAAAAGCAACTGTGAGTCCCTAACTTCAGAGTAAACCCTACATAGCTATGCTAATCACCCATCCCTAAAACATTGCAAGCAAACTGCTACGCATCATTACTACCAGTGAATTTCACAACACAGACGAAAAGCAAGGCATAAATTTGCACTGAAAATCAATTACACTTTGACACCCAAACTCTATGCTAATAAGGTTTTACTGATCACTCATAAATCAAGGCACTGCTGTAATTGACAAAAAAACAGAAGAAAGATTTAAATGTCCAGAGACCACTCACAAATGCTTTGAAAAACTTTGCTGAGTCTTCCAGAAGAATTTAAAGTGACAGTATATCACAAAAACACTACAAAATTATGATATTTAAAAAACGTTTGGTACTTAACAATCTAATATAAATATATGTGTAATTATATGTTGTTATTAAGTCCGTTTTACAAAATCCAGGGTAACAAACAACCCAGTACTCATGGGGTTAATACACATCATAAACCATGTTGTCTACGAACAAACTTTCTCAAGCATTGGCTAGAAATCTAATTTTTATTTATTGAACATATAAATACAGTTGTCACATATTTTTAATATCAGTATATATTAATAAATAAAAACACAATTACTCTCTATATATCTCTGTCCCCTTGCTGTAGCTAGTTATGGGCAGTTTTTCCTGCACTTACCGTCATTATAAGATTTATGACGTTCACATTTCCGATTGGCTCCTAGGGTCGTCTATTCCGTAAAGTTTGGTTTGGCTGCTCCCTGAACAGAAATCTGTTGCTTCAACAGAGCAGGATTTACGGATCTGAGCTGAGTGCTATAATCTGGGTCTGTGAATGATTTAAATTGGTGTGGAATTTAGGGGGGGGGGAAGCTCATGCAGACTTTTTACTGGATTCCCCTAGGTAGAGCACCTGATTTACATGGGGCTCTTAATAAGTAACCTTCTCAGAAAAAAATAGTAGGTGGGGATATTTTAAGTATTATTACAACCAGTGAGCTCTTCTTAAGCCTGCTTAATCCCCTTTCCCCATTTGATAAGTATTCCCAATTGTAACCCTATGACTAGGCAGCAGTAAAAATTAAAAATTTAAGGTATTTTATTTTGTAAATATTATTTTGCCTTTGTGCCCAAAATAAGCATAAGTATATAGGAGCAGTTCATAATGGTTCCATTATCTACAGTGACATATGCATCAACATAATTTGAGGAGGTGAGTGCAAATTCAAAACAAAAATCGTTTGTGTAAATAAATCACATTAAAAGAAATGTTTCATTCAGAAGTTTTTTTTAGTACACTTTGTTCATACGCATCCCATGAAATTACTAGTATTATAGAGAGATAATAGGTGAAATGTACTACACATCTCAAGTGGCTGAAATGAACTGTGAAGGGCTTTGATCTCAATTTTGCATCATAGAAAATAGTACATAGTAAAAATAGGGATGCACCTTGTAGCCACTTGAGATGTATTCTATATTACCTCAAATATGAATTAAGAGCAGTATTTAAGACTCACTGAATAAAGTATAGTTGCATATAGTCAGATAATCATAAGCTGCAAAGTGTTTCTGTGAGAAATGGATTCTCTTTCACTGAAAAAAAGCAACCACACAAATGTTTAGTGTATTGAGGTTGCAATGCTAGTTCAGATGTCACTATTCTATATTCCTATATATATACTGTCTTGAGATTACACATTTCCTAAAAAAAAAAAAAAAAATTGTGCTATACGTTTTGAGTTTTATTTGACTGTGAATACTACACAGCACACATGCATAGGCTTCCTAATCTATGTGGTTATTTATTTATTTATTTTATTATTCCTTTTCTAAGTCTCAATTTTTTTTTATCCGTATATGATTTCTATAACTGTTTGGTCTTTCAGTTCTATTTATACATCTTGTTGAGCATGAGACAGTGTAACAGGTAGACCAAACTTCTATTGAGCAGGAGAGCATGTCTTCCTTCAACATTACAGAGTCAACTTTCTCTCTCTACCACTACTAAATCACTCTTTCTTGCACTCCAAAACACATATTTGCATTATCAATACCTCTTTTACAATTATTTCACCTCTACCTCTCTCACACAGTGATTTCACCATTTATGCTGCAAATAAAACCTAAAAAACATTGTTTTACCCTTTAAGAACCCAGTGGTCCTTAAAGGGTAAAACAATGTTTTTTAGGTGGGCCATATATGCAGCCTTTGAAGTGATGCCTATCACTGGTCTAAGAGAAACTCTCTGCATGGCATGGGAACATTAATTAATTTGCCAATAATTTTTAACATGTTTAGACTATATATAAATATGTATCACTGATGGGCTAAAGTAGAACACATTTAATACATGAATACAATCCATAATGATCTATCTGTAATACTCTTTGTCACTAATTTTGAATAATCTTTGTGCATAGAAATGACTGCCTTCATTTTCTTGATGCACAATATTTATGAAACCTCACTTGCCCACCAACACAAAAACAAATATGCTTTTGTATATTTTATATCAATATAATAGTTGATATGATAGCAATTTGTGTGTTTGGGCTTATTGGACTGAATATTATTATTGTTGATTTGCTTTTCAATTAAAATAATGGCAGTTCAAATTACTGTGTGAAATAGTCTGTAGTAAAAGTATCTGGATTTCTAGTTATCAGTCTTTTGAAGCTGGTATGTTTTTCAAAATGATTATTTGAACAAATCTATCGACTGTAGCATGAATGCTTAACTATGACATCTTTATATCGAATTGGTTAATATAAAAATATGATAGGAAATGATGTGATTCTGCTGTCACTCTGCAAATATAGTTTTGATGTGTAACAATACAGCAGCACTAAAGGATCTATACTGATTATCAAGGGATAGAAATGCTACCTTTCAACTGATGTTTCAAACTGTGTTTTTATCATGTGTCTGTAAGTGTTGAGAGTTCAAGCTATTTTTCTTGCCTTTTTTGGTGATATTTTGCGTGTGTCTGCTGTTTTTCATCTGACAGTGTATACAGTTTCCACTATGTCTCACACAGTATGACTTTTGTCTAACAAACTGAATAACATGTTAGATGTTTAATTAACAGGTTTCTTACAATTGGCACAGATGCAAGTAAAAATAATGAATAAAATATGTAGCCTGAAAGAATTGTCTTTTCTTTTCCTGAATAAGACATTTTATTTTAGAATCAGACAAAATGCAGTATGCTTATGACCTTTTGTGTTTAAACACCTAATTTCAAATATCTGCTCTTAGAAGGATTGCTAAGGCATTGCATTTACAAATATATCAATGCGAACAATATAAGTAGGAGTCAATACGGATTTATGAGGGATAGGTCATGTCAAACTAATGTAATTTGTTTCTGTGAGGAGGTAAATAGGAACTTGGGCTTTGATATGACATGTGGGAGGCTCTTTTACAAAATAAAGGATACCGTTTTTACAGTAAATATCTGCACATGGCTAGAAAACTGCCTAAAAGACAGGAAAAAGAGTTGTTGTAAATGGAGGCAGGGTTCCTCGGGGTTTAGTACTAGGTTCTCTTCTTTTTAAAATATTTAGTAATTATTTAGTAGGAGGACATACACATTACATAACACAAATAATCATTATAATTATTTTAGCACTGTTTTAACGGAGAATATAGACTGGATTGTGCATACTGGTGCTGATGGTTTGTGAATAGTATTTTGCCTTGTTTAAATGTTTAGATCCTTAAAGAAGAGCTATCACTGCCTGACTGGATTGTTTTTTGTATGAAACATTATATTATATGAAACATTGTTATTGACTGTATTAGCAACTTAAACAAAACCCAGAAGTCTTACAGAATGTTATCAGTTCAAGTCTAAACATTCACCCATTAAACCTGTTATGAAGTTTCCACAGCAATAAAAGTAGTTCCTGATTTGTTTTTATAATGCTGAGCCTGTGTTCATATTACTAAATACTACATCTGAGTAAGGGCATTTTAGAGTCATCAGATGTCTTGGTGAAGGAATCAAACGAACCTGAAAGGTCTGCTGGTTAGATTTGGCCACAAGAGCCTTATCAAGCCTGACTGAAGAAAGCAAATCTTCACAATAAGAATAACGTATTGCATTAAATAATGGAAACCAGGTCATATTTCATTTGTGAACTTATGTAAAAAAACATGCTCTAGATATTGGATGGAATTTACTAAGCATCTGAAGTTCTTCTCACATCATCTCTTGATTTACTGGGCTCTATTTTCTATGCCATGTTCACCATATGTCAGCTCTTCTCACATCATCTCAGATGAGAAACTACTAAATTAACCCATTGTCTAAATGCCATGCGGATTGATGTGACCCATGTACCCTCCATCTTTTTTTCAGAAATACTCATACCACCTTTCTTAATCCACCATTTCTTCACTGCCAAATCTTTAATTAATGAGGCATATACTGTATTTGAAGTGAAGCAGGCCACAACTTTATAAACATATATTTCAAAAACCAGGTGCTTGCTCTAATCTATGAACCAGAAGAGACCAGGAAAGAAATGGGGGCCTGAACATGAACAACCACCATCTCCTTTACATAACACAAATAATCATGCCCAGGAGAAAAAGGCACATACAACCCCTCTCACAACATTACAAGGCAAGCACTTCCAAGGACACAAAACATTCCTAGAATACCTAGATCAAAAGATAGACAACTACAAGTAAGCTGAGCTTTATACAATACAATAAGAGGTGAAATATTGATAAAGCACTAGTAAGGCAATAATAAATTCAGTCTGGATCAGATGTGTAATAAGGATAAAACTCTAATAGTAGCCAAAGCAATAAGCAATATAGGCATAAACTTGGGCCCAGCCATTAGAAGTTTACTGTTATACTCTGAAAGTTTTGATATGCTTTTTTAAATGATGTAATATAAGCTCTCAAATAAATGGTTGGAGAGTTCTAAAACTATTTGTCTAATAACACTGCATTAATGCTGTAGGCTGTACCCACTGTAATATAACATGTGGCATAAACATAGGGAACATCACGGCACCTTACCACAATATCCATTTAAGAGAAAATTGGACCCTCTCACCCACTGCCTAATGGCTATTTCACTGAAACATTGGCTTACTCAAAGGCTGAAGTGTCAATGTCCATGTTGAATCTGATGGTAATATCATAATTTAACATAAATTCACATAACACCTAAAATATGCATTAGTTGTGGTAATATGATGACACATTTAGCTATTTTTACTTTCACAAACATTGCCATGGGAACACTACAGACAATGACAGTGACACAGGTTTTCCAGATGTGGCCTGTATTAATATGCCAAAAGTATATGCAATCGGTATTTCATATGTTATTAGCACATATTTATACATCACGCGTGAACAACAGTAATAATATTATTTTGGAGGTAATACTACCCAGTCATAACATTATAGCAGTGTTCTTGATCATGATTATGCTCAAGTGGTTTTCTACATATCATATATAATTTTAATAATAACATAATACAATAACACTAGATACGATTTAACATATTTATTATTGGTATTCATATTGTCACATGCACAACAGCAATGATTTTGGACTTCACATGACAGGTGTATCCAAGATTCATCTACAGTATGTATTAGCAGCCCCCATTTTTCAACACTCAGTGATGCCCACTCTTCTCTTTAAGGCCTCAGGCTACCCATGATGACATTTCTCACACCCCAGTGTATAAGACCCAAGGTTATTGTGTAGGTTATATACATTCCCATGGATGTATCATTCATGATCGCTCTCTGTACTGTGATGTGGTCGGGATGAATAATGTTGATTAGCATTCAGTACTATGGAATATGTCAGGACTACGGAATATGTTGGCGCATTACAAATAAACCATAATAATAAGGGGAGCTAGCCCTTTAGTAGCGAGTGCATTAGAGCACCTGTTGTAGCCCATGTGGGCTTCCTGATTTGTATTTAATAGAGGCTGCACAGCAGCTATGCCACTTCATTAGGTACTGCTACTACTTCTGCAGGTGGCATCCAAGCTAAAGCTGCCCCTACCTACCCTTCTTTACTCCCCAATTTCTCAAACATATTATTTAAACCCTTAACTAATCCCTCGGTAGATTGTAAATTAATGTTTTCTTTATTATACGCAGTCTCACCCTGAGGCCTCAAATCGCTCTGTGTGATGGTGGCCATGTTCCTGTATGTATCCTCTCCTCAGAAAGTCACCTCTCAGCTATTCACACTTGATGATCCTGCTGCTGCCACCCATGAGGGCTCCCTTGTTGAATTATGGGATGAAGAACTTTATCTGGAATGAAAATAAGTAACATCCCTGCATCCTTGCATAGTCCTGAATGTAAACCATCTATCACAAGCCTCTCTGTAGTAATATGTATCCCTATGAGGGGAGGAATTATATCTGCTCCTGTGATAGTTATATCAAGCCATAATTGAGAAGAGAACCTTGAATCTTTACTGCATCTGCTATGATGGGTACTTTTATGATGACACTGAGCCATAGTCTGTTCCTGATTATCCTTTGTTTCTCCAGCTCTGTGTGCTGGCTGATCACTCTGTAAAGCTGCCTTCGTCAACTTGCATCTGCGGACCTCTTCTACTCTCTTTGTATTGTGATGCATAACTCCTATTACTTGCCAGTTGTCAAGGCAGCATACTCACCTACTATCTGATGCATCATGTCTTTGATGACTGTAAGCATTCTGCCACATATTAGATGATCCCTCACTAAGATTATTCCCTTTATCATAAACTGAAGTATCCCCATCCCCGATCTGCTTCCCTAACAAGGTTTGAACCCACTGCCTATGCTCTTTCTGAATCCACTGCCTATGCTCTTTCTGCCTCCAAATATCCCTTTTCCTGCTCTTTAATTGTTCTTCCGCCTACTAGGTCAAAAGTAAATGGCTGTACTGGTGCTGACATATTATCCACCTCAGTACCACTAGTAACGCTCTGCACCATATCCTTTAGCTATTGAGTGCCATTAATGGCTAAGTTGTGCCAGCAAGGAAGTTAACACATAATGGTGTTTTATTCCCCTGCAACTCCACCCACTTATTTCCCCACTCAAATCCTAATCCCCACTTCTTTCCCCTTTCAATGTCTGCTTTCTTACTTCTCCTACATCAAGTGGAATATCAAGAAAGTAATATAGTTGTGTCATGTGGCCATAATCAATAGGGTTAACTGCAGCCATATGAGGCCATCAAGCACATTATTTCTATTATGCACATTGGATAAACATGATTATACCTAAGACATCTTTGGTGGACTTGTTTAAGACCAACCTGTTGTTAGACAAGAGTTTGTTATCATTTCAGTTTCAAAGATGTTTCATTGAAAGTTCAGTACTTACAGGTATATACAACTTTATGTTTGAATTTTTGCATGATAAGTAAAATTTCAAGAAGTATAAAGCAATATTTATTTTAACAATATTAAGTAAAACGTTTGAATAATTATAATCCCAGGACAGCTTTACACAGTATAGATGTCACATATCAAATACCCACTCATGATGTCTGTCTTCTCTCTAACCATCTTCCTTCATATTTAACTTAAATTTATTTTTAATTATTTGATGGCAATGATGGCTTTTGTTTCTATATTCTTCCTACTAAATTCATTGTATTAGCATTTACTTTAGATCTCATTTTGTTTCACTATTAAAAAGATCTAAGTCAACAATAAAAGCTTTAAACTCAGACAAAAGCTGTATATGCTAAAATTAAGATGTCCTCTAAAAATGTTTTTTATTATAATTTTATGGCAATTGTATTACATTCTTTACAAACATATATTTTTTTTTCCCAAAATACATGTAAGCACATGATTAGAAAAATATATATATCTTGTCTCCACCGCAGCAATGTGTAGGTCAGAAAAGTTATTTGACTGAAGTAATCTATTCTTTAAGGAATGTCCATAGACATTAGTTATTGAAAATAATGTGAGAGCAAAAACATAAGTTAACAATAATGTAAAGCTGATTGTTGCAAACCTTTATCATTTCTTATGCAGTTATTTACCTAGATAGCTCTTGCAAATCAAAACTGATTAATGTGAAGCTCTTAATTTGAGAATTTACATTTAATGGGATTTTGTTTATTGGTTTCTTATTGCATTTCATCATCGTACTTGATTTCTGTGACTGCTATCAACAAATGATAACGTAAAATAATAATTGTGTCAAAAATATGCCAGTTAGATAAAAATAGAGCTGGGTCTATGGCCACATTTTAAAGGTTTGCTGCAGTCCAATGTTTAAAATATATAAAAAAAATATTTGACACAACTTCACGCAACAAAATATTTTTTGACATAACTTCACGCAACAAAAATATCTATGTAACAAAGAGCATGGCAAGATATCAGTGTTGCTTCATCAATTATTTGGTGTCAGAGTTTGAGCTACAACTGCTGTCATTCGAATATCAGATACAGATGTTTCTAAAATTGGTACTGGAAGTTTAAACCCACTATATACCGTTCTCCCACCTTGTAACAAAAGTGCAACAATTCCTATAGTTGCATATGGAAGTACTATTTGACCTTTACCTCTTATCAAACTCATTAAGATGTTTTACAAGTAAGTTTTACCAGATCCACCAAGTCCATCAAGATAAAAACAATGCTTTGTTATCATTTCATTGTAAAGTGAAGCTTTTATTTAATTAAATGCTTTCAGTTTTATTTAAAGTAGTATTTTTTTCTTTTTCTTTTACCAACAACACAGTCTAACTCTTCATAGCTTATTTACTGTATTGGTCCTGTATCAGGAAGATGAAATGATGCGCAGCTTAATCCATGACACAAATGTTTTTCCATTAAAAAAATAATTCCTTCCTGACCCCAGATACTGGCGATCGGATTCCTTCCTGGATCAATAACCCTTATCTAATTATCCAGGATAGCCATGAATGCCCTTTTTATTTAAAAATACACACCATCCCTTTTTAATGTTATCTATTGAATCCACTGTCACCACCTACTTTGGTAGAGAATTCCACAGATTTACTACCCTTACTGTGAAGAACCCTTTTCTTTCTTCAAGGTGGAATCTTTTTACTTCTAAAATCAAACGATGTCCTCTTGTCAGTTAAAAACTTCTTGGAAAAAAAAGCTCCCATGAAAAATCTTCATACTGACCCAGGATGTTTTTATATAGGTTAATCATATCCCCTCTTCGATGCCGTTTTTCAAGAGAAAATAAGTTTAATTTGGTTAGTCTTTCTTCATAACCTAGCCTCTCCATTCCCATTATTAGTTTTGTTGTCCTTCTCTGTAATTTGTCCAGTTCTAAAATGTCCTTTTTATGAAGTGGTACCCAAAATTGGACTCCATATTCCAAACGAGGGCGTACTAGGGATTTGTATAGTGGCAGAATTATATTTGCTTCCCTTGCTTCTATACCCTTCTTGATACATGCTAATATTTTATTTGCCTTTGCAGATTCTTCTTGGAATTGAACACTGTTACCTAGGTGATTGTCCACAAGCACTGCCAAAACCCTTTCAATATCTGATACCCCTAATAACCAATCCGCATATTGCAGATCAGAGGAGATCTTAACAGGTTGAACTTGATGGACTGAAAGTCTTTTTTCAACCTTAATTACTATGGGCCTCATTCTATTATCGGCCGCATCCGTTGCGGGGTCGCAAGGACCGCCGCAAGCTATTCTGCTATTCTATTCCCCTCCGGCCGGGGATTCCGGCAGGCTTGCGGCCGGTGCCTTGCTATCTCTTGCGGCAGCTCGCGCCGGAGGAAATCCTTTGATCTAAAACGGCCGCAAGGAAATCAGCCGTAAGAAAATCCTATTTGCAATTCAATTGCTCCGGGAACCCTCTCTGCAAGGCTAAAAGCGAGCCGCAGCTTACTTGCAGGAAAGAGGTCCCGCTAGCACCAATTAAGCATGAAATATAGCCCAAATAAAGCCATCCTGCACTTTGAGAAGACTATAAAGTGATTTTCGGTGTTAGCAAAAATAGCACAAAATTCCCCTATACTCAAATCCGTAAAATATTTTTTTTTTTATATACGTCAAATATCCATGTAAAAAGTCCATAGGGCTTGGAGCACCTCAGACCCGCCCACGCCGCAGCCGGAAAATAAACAGTTAATTTGAACTCGGGTTTGGGCTGATGTGCAAGCTTGAGAGTGGGTTACTTTTAATCCTCATGCCCCCCAATATGATCCCTAGCATTTACAGAGCTGTACAGCGCAGGCTTGAATTTATTTTGGAGTTTTAAGTTTTCAGAGCTTACGGCCGGTAGCAAGATTTACGGCCAGCCGTATGAGGAGATCCTTGCGGGGCCGTTTAATTGAATTGCAAGGTAACGGGCCCCCCGCAAGAAATCGCAGCCTTACGGACGGTTTACGGCCGATAATAGAATGAGGCCCTATGTAACTATGTAACTATGTATCTAGGATAGTTAAAATCTCAAATTATTAAAACGTGCCCATGTTTAGCTGCATTTCCAATCTGTAATAATAATTGCATTTCCTCACTTTCAATTATATTTGGGGGTTTATAGCATACTCCTACTAATACTCTTTTGGAATTTGCTGCTCCACTATTTAACTTTATCCACAAGCATTCAATATTATCACTAGGTCCACCATAAATATCTTCTACAATAGACTTAAATTCAGGCTTAACATACAGACAAATACCTCCTCCCCTTTTACCGTTGCCCCTATCTTTCCTAAATACCAACCCTTCCCCCATTCCCTCCCACAAGACTAGTTAAATCATTCCTTACCCCCTCTACACTTACTACCTCATTACTTCTATCTAGTCCCACCCCCATATATTAGGTTAAAAACTACGCCAGCCATTTTACTATCCTTTCCCCTAGCACAGCAGCTCTAAAAACCCAAACCCCTCGTTAGTGCACCATTTTTTTAGTCACACATTAACATCCCTAAGCTCCATCTGCCTCCCTGGGCTAGCACATGGCACTGGTAGTAACTCAGAAAATACTACTTGGAGGTCCTTACCTTAAGCTTATTCCCTAGTTCTCTAAAATCATTCTTTAGGACATCTTCCACTAACCAATATGTACCAAGACCACTGGATCATTTCCAGTCTCTCCCAATAATTTATCTACCAGATCCACAACATGCTGAACCGGAAGACAGCAAACTGTTTGATTGCTTGGATCTGAGTGACAAACCAACCTGTCTACCTCCCTAATAATAAAGTCCCCCACCACCAAAATCCCTCTCCTCCAGTACAACTGTTTTCCCAGCTGTTAGAGGGAACAGCTCTATCTGCGATTCCTGAATGAACATCCACAACAGTTTCACTCAATCTGGCAAATCTGTTGGTGCTTGCCAACTCAGAACTGGCTTGCCTCCTCCTGACCCCCTGCTTCCCCTTGTACTGTAACTGTAACCCAGCTACCTCCCTGGATATCATTAGCCCCATCTCCAACCTCCATGCTATGCCCAACTAAACTGTGCTCAGTGAGCAGCAGCTCCCTTTCCAGTTGAGCAATATCACTACATGCTGCAATTCTTTCTCTCTAGTGCTCCAATTTGAGCTTACAGAGAGGCAACATGCTCACACCTCTCACAGAGATATGGGCCCTGCATCAGTTGTTCCAGTAGTTCATACATGTGGCAGGATGTACACTGAGTGAGGTTGCCAATGAACTGACTCATAATTACAAATGACGAAAATCAGTGGGAAAAACAATACTACAATTTGAATTTATTCTTTGAACTCCCTCCTGCAAACAGTCACACACAAGGCCAAAGCTTATATGCACGTTTAACCAAGGCAAAAACACTCCCCTCTCACCTCTACAAATCTCTGCACACCGAAAATAAACACACTTTACTTGTCTGAGTAAATCAGATGCAAACAGTCACACACAAGGCCCAAACTTATATGCAATTTTAACCCAGGCAAAAACATTCCCCTCTCACCTGTACCACATCACTGCACACAGAAAATAAACACACTTTACTTGTCTGAGTAAATAAGATGCAAACAGTCACACACAAGGCCCAAACGTATATGCAAGTTTTAACCAGGCAAACACACTCCCCTGTCACCTGTACCAAATTACTACACACCAAAAATAAACACACTTTACTTGTCTGAGTAAGTCAGATGCAAACAGTCACACACAAGACTCAAACTTATACAAAAGTTTAACCCAGGCAAAAACACTCCCCTCTCACCTGTACCAAATCACTGCACACAGAAAATAAACACACTTTATTGTCTGAGTAAATCAGATGCAAAAGGAAGTGTATTTCTCAAGCAGCTAATTGAAATGATTTATTATCTATTCCATTAACAGTTCTAAAATCCTCTAAAGAAGAAGTAAAAATAAAGAAATCCTCAAAATAAGCACTAAACATACAGAAAAAAACATTTCATGTCTCTTGGACTAACTTTATAAATTCTAGGAATAACTTTTTTTGCATCGTTATTCTTCCTCAGCATTAAAATAAAGTAACTGTCTTTATGGCAAATTAATAGCTAAATGATAAATTACATGTGAACAACCATGCATTTCAGCCCCCACAGCCCCCACATAGCTTGTTGAGCACTAACATATTGAGCATCTACATGACATGAAAGTTCATCATGTATAAATTGATGTCCTTCTTCATTATGTGCAGTTTGGACAACTACACTTGCTGCATCATACCCTTTGTAAATATATTTAAACACATATGTGGTAGACTTGACTTTAATGTGCACATTATACTTTAACAATAAATCTGGCTTATATGGTGCAAAATATCGATTATCCACATCTTTACCATGAACAATAGCATTTTGAACTTCTCTTCTTCGATATAAAGGATATCCATTATGATTAACAAAAGTATTATCTCCAAACTCTTTAGGAAAATCTTTAGTGCATTTTCCATACACTGTGACTGAAGATTTAATCTTCCACATGATCCATGAATCATCCTATGTATAACAATCACATATAATAGTTGTCAAACTGCGATTTGTCGTCACATTTGAGAGCCTTGCATAGAGAGGCGAGCCGTTGTGGCACAGACGTCTTCCGAGCTTGCACGACATAGACAATGAATGCTGAAGGCGCTCATTGCCTGCGTGTCTCGCAAAGTGAGGCGAGCAGTTGAGGCATTGAAGCACGCGGGACTTAGGCTGCAAGCAGTTAAGAAACGCAGGACTTAGGCTGCAAGCACTTGAGTAACTCAGCACAAAATATGCCGTTAACGGCCGAACCACGCAAATCAAAAAACACAAAAAACACAAAAAATATACAAATTAAAAAAAAATACTCACTATTAGGAAGGACGGAAAATGCACCAAAAAGCTCACTTTAATTGCCTCTAAACTGTGCATGCTTGACCCGTTTCCAGCAGGCATGGGCGAATACTTCTCAACTTCACATGCGCAATTTTGTCGTGCATGCTCAGTTTCTTTGTATTCGTGCATGCACATCCACAACTTCTTCTAGTCACTTCTGCGCATGCGTGACCCTTTTCCAATGCGCATGCGCAAATGCTTTGCAAATTGTAAATGCGCGACTTTGTTGTGCATGTGCAGTGGCTACGCATTCAACCATGCGCATCCAGAACTTCTTTCCAACCACTTCTTCGAATGTGCAACCACTTTCCAATGCGCATGAGCAAATACTTTGCAATGAGCATGTGCGAATACGTAGCAAGCGCCTGTAAATCTTTTTAATTGTTATGTAACTCTTTTTTATTTTTATGTAGTTTTTAAATGTAAATCTTTTTTTGTTTTTAATAGGGGGCTGGGTTAGGGGTTTAGATCCCCACTATGGGTTAATATTAGGCACCATGGGGGTCCATAGAGATTCCCATCAGAATATTATAGTATAGGCAACAACAAAACATAGAGCTGCTCAGTTTGAGAATGAACAAACCTTAATAGATTAGTTCTATGAACATGATAATCCACTGTGAGATCAGCCTCTTTCAGCTCACTTGTGCCCTTCACAGGGAGAAAACTCCAGATGTGGGCTCCTGGCTCACTATGTCACTGAGTCACTGAGTTCAGCTACACCCTACTGCTGAGGCCCAATTAAGGCGAAAACGCACGTCTGGAATCTGCTGTTTCTCCTCTTACGGGACCCCCATGGTAATAGTATAGTATACCCTGGGTGTCTGCAGGGACCCCCATGATATAGAGGTTATTGTTAGGTACCATGGGGGTCCATCAGAAACTCCATTGTAGCAGGTTAATGTTAGGAGTTATGGAAGTCTATAAGGACCCCATAGTTTTACTTATAGCTCCCATAGGTTCTTAAGCATTTTATCAACCACAATGCTGATGTTTGCCATCGCCCTTGTATAGCAATTTATGTTATATTTAAACTAATAATAAAACTAATATTTTCCTATTAATATACAAATACACTGCTACATATAATATCTATTATTGTATGTTGTATATTAATGGATGGATAATAGTTATAATATTTTATTTAAGTATAACATATACTCCTAAAGGTGAAACCCACAATGCTGAATATCAGCATCAAGGGTAGTAAAAAGCAAGATATGTGGATTTGGGTTTTCACGATATATGCAGGTAACACACCCCTAACACACCAATAATACACCCACATCAACATCACTGAAAATTGGAATGAGCCTCAATGAGCCATAATAAGCTAGGTATAGAATGGAGTGGTGTCTTTAATAAATCGCATGATGAGCTGAGAAGCTGGATCGCAGGTTAACACGGTCTATAACTTATTAGCAGCTGCGATCTGCTAGTAAATGCTAGTAAATTCCCCCAGTGTGTACAGACAAACTGTCCTCCAATCCTCTTTAGATTTAAAGACATAATTTATCTTTGTAACGCTATTGGAAAAGCCTTATCCTTTTCATTTCTACTTATGTGTAAATTGCATTATTTATTTATACATTTTAACTTCATTATTTATTAAAGCGCTATATTACTTTAGAAAGGGGCATTTCTATAACACCATCATTAAATGTGTAGCTGCCAGGCATTTCTGTACTCTTAAAACTTCTTTGTATACTTGTGTTTTGAAGAAATTTGCATTAATATTAAAACTAAAGTAGTTTCTAGATTATTCACTATTGTGAAAAAAATATTCTTCTTAAAAACACATTGGCTGTTGCTAAAGTAGGATGAGGCAGAGGAAAAATCTGCTATGAAAAGTATTAAAAAATCGGTCCCATTACTGAGATTATGGCCAAAATTCACTAAATGTTGCAAGGCATGTACATCTTTTTGAGAGTGTAATTGCTGGTTTCAATTAATTTTCCCATATAAAACTGTTACAGCATCCATAGCAAACCAATTTACAGTTCATAAATATATTATTAAAAAAAATGATGATGATGCCAGCTGTGGTTTTAGGGAGCTAAAAAATGTTAGAAACCAGTTCTCTCTCACTTTCCTGACTAGAAGTTTTTGGGTAAGTATTTCAAAAGATTAGCATTTTTTAATTATTATTATTATATATTTAAAAAAAAAAAATAGGGGCTGTCTGCCAAATTGCTAATAGATAGTGAAAAATGCAGTGGCACCCAATATTTCTACAGCCATAACATTTGGGTGAAAAAAAGTATTTATTTTATATCCAGAGGAAGAAAACAAGAATAAAATATAACCTTTAGCAGTCCATTAAGCATAAAAAATAACAATTCTGTAAGGCAATTAAAAAGAATATAAAAAAGTTAAACATATTCTTGAAGTCCAATATATATGGGACTTGGGTGAGGGTTGCGAAAACACTTACATGAGCTGCTCAAGTATATAGGAATAATGTAACACGAAAAAGCTGGTGTAAAATGCAGCACACACTATAAAAATGTTACATACATATATTCAAAGTATGTGTACTGAGAGCACTCAAAATAAGCAATATCACAAAAAGAAAAATATTTTTGTCTAGTCCCCCCAAATAAACAAAAAAAAAAGTTTGCTAAAAAGCTAATAGAGCTTATCAAATATATATATATATATATATATATATATATATATATATATATATATATATATATATATATATATATATACAAAATCCCAGCTGTTGGATAGTGGCTTGGTATAGTTGGACATAACCTAATTAATACAAAAAAAAAGCCCTAACTAAAGCAACTTGAAGTAAAATACCATGAAATAACATGTCTTTAAACCCAACATTACATTTTGGAGTTTAGAGAAGGTGAATTTTGGTATCAGAGGTGGTGACTTAGAGCAAGATCTCTTAAAAACCCAGAATAAATGGATCTTCTTATTAGACACTATAGCACCCAGGGGTTTAAATGAAACCACAACCTTCACTATTTTTCTATAGCAAATATATTTAATTTGGGTGGGTATATAGGCATATTTAAATATTTAACCTTTTCTTACAATTATATGAGTAAATAAAGGAATGTAATGCCTACTCATTTACATTGATTTATAGATTATCATATGTGACATGATAAGTAATCTGGAATTACTTTCGACATACATTTGAGATCTATGGTTTATTTTTGTAAATTAATAATTTATTTAAGTGAGAAGTGGAGGTTTACTCTAATTATATATCCATTGTTTGTTTAATAACATTATTTTGACACATTGTACCAATTATAGATCTGTATGTGCATTTATTGGTTTTATTGCTATTAAGTTCCTGAGTCACGTCTACTATTACATCCACCTAATATGTACTGATTGATGAGATTTAGATTTAAAACATAGCCTTTATTATAAATACAAATTAAAAAGTGTACTTAATAAATAAAAAAGTCTATTATCAAGCATGTGTCAAAAGAGTCTATGTTAGAATTGCATATTGTGGTTCACAAATCTAATACTGGTGATATGATAAAGCACTATTAAATAACCACCATTATAAACAATAAAACCTAACAAAATGATATACCATTATTTGTGTGTTTTGGAATGATACACAAATATATGTTCCTTTGTGTAAAGTCCGATAAATTTACAATCATCTCATTAGAGATTTGGGAATTAAAATTACAGGATTTACTCAAGTCAATGGGTACATATACTCTATTCACCTTTGTTGACGCTGAAGGACTCCCAGGTGCAGTTTTCAGATGTATTGATTGCAACACCCTCGCGGATGAGGGTTGCTCTTTTGTTATGGGTCTTGCCACCTCCCTAAAATCTAATCTATTCCTTGATGGATTAAAGGTACTCATGCTAGGAAGCATTACTTTTTGATTTCCTACTTGTTCAACTTGGTGATTTTAATGATTATTTGTATGTTTTGGTGCTTATACTCAGGATTGTGAAGGAGCTGCAGATGAAGCCATGCTAGTTTAGCTGTCTAATATATCCCCTTTTTGAGGATCTCCTTACCTTGCTGCATATTGATAGTTACATAGTTACATAGTTACATAGTAATTAAGGTTGAAAAATGACTTTCAGTCCATCAAGTTCAATCTTTTAAGATCTCCTCTGATCTGCAATATGCAGATTAAATATTAATTAATTTGTTGTTAATTAATTATTAATCAATTATTTAATTATTATTTTTATTTTTATTTTTTGAATTATTAATTAATCCAGAGGAAGGCTAACAAAATAAAACCCAAGTGAGACTTAGCCAATCGTCTCATAGCTTCATACCCATAGCTCTGTTATATTATCATTCCAAACACACAGATACTGGTATATCATGTGTTAGGTTCTATTGTGTATAATGGTGTTTTATTAATAGTTCTTTGTCATATCACCAGTATTAAGTTTGTGAAGAACACTTTTTAATTTGTATTTATAACTGAAAGGTTATGTTTTAATTCTAAATGTTCTACTTTAATACGTCCATTGATACAACTTAACTTTTATTCATATACTGTTTTAAAAGGTATCGAATGCCATAAGAATAATAAAAATAAATCATCAAAGTTACAAGAACGTCTAAATATATTAACAAAAGATAGAAATTATTGTGGAATTAAACAGTTCTCCACATGGATTTTAAGGATTCTACTGCTGATCTCAATTTAATGGATTCATTTAATATTAGCTTTAAATACCAAAAAAATTGTGCTGTAGTAAACAGTGGGGTATTCCAATCTCTAATAGTATAATCTCTAATAGTATTTATCCACCTTTGAGTACAGGTAAGGAATATCTAGGATATCTAGCCATTATCCCTAAATTGTAACAAATATTCCAAGAAATCATTATTGGAATAGAATAATAATGTTAGGCAGTTAGGAACTCTGTATGATACTTCTCTGTTCCCCTGTATCACATTGTAGAATCTAGGAAATAAGTACTCTGGACTAGAGTTCCAACGAGGCAATTCATTGTACATATAAAGGGCCTCATTCTATTATCGGCCGTAAAACGGCCGCAAGGCTGCGATTCCTTGCTGGGTTCCATTATCTTGGAATTCAATTATAGGGCCCCGCAAGGATCTCCTCTTACGGCCGGCCGTATATCTTGCAACCGTCCGTAAACTCAGAAATCTTTAAACGCAAAAATAAATTCAAGACTGCACTGTAAAGCTCTGTAAATGCTAGGGATCATATTGGGGGACATGAGGATTAATAGTAACCCACTCTCAAGCTTGCACATCAGCCCAAACCCGAGTTTACATTAACTGTTTATTTTCCGGCCGCAGCGTGGGCGGGTCTGAGGTACTCCAAGCACTCTGGACTTTTTACATGGATATTTGACATATATAAAAAGAAAATGTATTTACGGATTTAAGTATAGGGGAATGTTGTGCTATTTTTGCTAACACCTACAATCACTTTATAGTCTCCTCTGAGTGCAAGATGGCTTTATTTCGGCTTTATAATGTGCTTAATTGATGCAAGCGGGACCTTTTTCCTGCAAGTAAGCTGCGGCTCGGTTTTAGCCTTGCAGAGAGGGTTCCCGGAGCAATAGAATAGCAACCGGGCTTTTTTTGCGGCCGAAACTCTTGCGGCCGTTTTAGATCAAAGGCTTTCCTCCGGCGCGAGCGGCCGCAAGGGATAGCAAGGCACCGGCCGCAAGCCTGCCGGAATCCCCGGCCGGAGGGGAATAGAAAAGCAGAATATCTTGCGGCCGGTCCTTGCGGCCCCGCATCTCCTATGGCCGTTAATAGAATGAGGCCCAAAGTATATAAGTGACAACAAAAATAGAGATGCTCAGAGAACAAACTAACCTTAAGGTTTGATGGGCTGGATAATCCACTCTGTGAGCAGCCTCTTTTAGCTCACCTGTGCCTTTCACAGGAAGAAATATCGTGTAGTATATCAGTGTGGTCACACTTGATAGACTGATCCAGCCCCAAAATACCAGGGAATTCTACTCTGAACAGGAGAAACAGTTATCAGAATAGGGTTTAAATCTAGTGACTGGCCATTGAAATAGCCAGTAAGAGAAGAGAATTTAAGCTAATACCATTCCCATAACACTCCCATAAAACACCTTGTTCACAATAACTCAATGAGCCACTCTGAGTTAGCTTTTACATGGGAGAAGAGCTTTTAATAAATTGAACGATGAGTTAAGAAGCTGGAATGTGGATTAAACTAAAAACAATCTTGAAGAATGATCAAAATGTCTCTTTTCAAAGGTGGGAAAAATTGTAGAAATTAAAATGTCCATTTTGCCAAAAAATATTAAATTTCTTCCATACATTACTGCACAATACGGACATAAGTACCAAAAGGCTACCTACATTTGGAATTTATGGATTCATCAGGAATTTTTTTTTTTAATGTACTTTCAAAATAAAATGGTAGATTTTATTTAGTCAGATAAAAACTATAGATTAAATAATATAACAATACTAAACACTTTGTCACAAGGTGGTATGGAAATTCCAGATATTAAAGGAACATTGTACTGCATTTATAAGTAAAGTTCATATGAGGATTTGCTGTATATAGTTTATTAAAAACACTCCTGACAAGTAGAAGGAGGTATGCATTTCTGCTTGAGGGGAGAACTGATCATTTAAAAGCTAAGAAATGTTTTTATTTATGTTAAACTGCATATTGTTATTAATAGCCAATGCACTAAAGAGAGGCATAGTGGGTTTAGTTGTAAATACAGTACAGTAGTCCTTTTATAACAATTTCTTCGCTACTTATTTACCCCATATTGTTTTATGGCATATCCAAAACAATACAGGTTATTGAATTGCCATTACAAATATGGATTGCCCACTAAATAATTGCATGGATTTTATCTGGACTAACTCTAATAACTTAAAAATATTACAGAAAAAAATAATTTGAGACAAATGCAAAGTTAAATATAATATTAAATATAAATTAATAAGTATAGTTCTCATTTATATACAAATTCCTAAATATTCCTATTTCTGAGTGAATTTAATAATATCATTCCTAAAAATGTAAAGTAAAAAAAGGGATCCGTATAATACAGACATTTTAAATGACCAAAATGACATAGAAATAAACTGGATGAATGAGACCAGCAGTTCGGCTAAGAGGAGAGGTATTTGGAGTACACTCTGAGATCATTATGTGGCCCAGGTTATACACGTTTTTCAAGACTCACTCTCTAGAGGCCCAGTACCAGAGAATTGGAGAAAAGCATTTGTGTTACCTTTATTTAGGAATGGATCAAGAGCAAATCCAGGGAACTTTAGAGCAGTAAGCTTCACCTCTGTAGTAGGTTCTCCAGTAAGCTTGTAAAAGTATTGCAAAGGGATTGTATACAGGAATATATCCATTTGAACAAAATAAGTATAAGTCATCATAGATTTTTGAAGGATTTATTTATGTCAAACAAATCTATTAATTTAGTTGAGATGATAAGCAGGAACTCGGACCAATGCAAATCAGTAGATGTACTCTTTTAGGGCCTCATTCTATTATCGGCCGTAAAACGGCCGCAAGGCTGCGATTCCTTGCGGGGGTTCCGTTATCTTGCAATTCAATTATATGGCCCCGCAAGGATCTCCCCTTACGGCCGGCCGTATATCTTGCAACCGGCCGTAAGCTCAGAAAACTTTAAACGCAAAAATAAATTCAAGACGGCACTGTACAGCTCTGTAAATGCTAGGGATCATATTGGGGGACATGAGGATTAATAGCAATCCCCTCTCAAGCTTGCACATCAGCCAAAATCCGAGTTTACATTAACTGTTTATTTTCCGGCCGCAGCGTGGGCGGGTCTGAGGTGCTCCAAGCCCTCGGGACTTTTTACATGGATTTTTGACATAAATTAAAAAATATTTTATTTACGGATTTGAGTGTAGGGGAATGTTGTGCTATTTTTGCTAACACCTACAGTCACTTTATAGTCTCCTCAGAGTGCAGGATGGCTTTATTTCAGCTTTATAATGTGCTTAATTGGTGCTAGCGGGACCTTTTTCCTGCAAGTAAGCTGCGGCTCGGTTTTAGCCTTGCAGAGAGGGTTCCCGGAGCAATTGAATAGCAACCGGGATTTTCTTGCGGCCGAAACTCTTGCGGCCGTTTTAGATCAAAGGCTTTCCTCCGGCGCGAGCGTCCGCAAGGGATAGCAAGGCGCCGGCCGCAAGCCTGCCGGAATCCCCGGCCAGAGGGGAATAGAATAAGCAAATAGTTTGCGGCCGGTCCTTGCGGCCCCGCATCTCCTACAGCCGATGATAATGAGGCCCTTAGGATTTTGCAAAGACTTTTTGCAGTGCCACATATAAAGAGTTGTAAATGGAAGACAATCAAATTAACTGATTGGTAAGAGGGGTTCCTCAGGGTTTAGTATGTTGTCTACTTTTTAACATATTAATTCATGATTTAAAGGTAGGTCAGGAAAGTAAAATATTCATATTTGCCGATACTTGCTGACACAGTTAGGTAACTAAATCAGAAAATAATGTACTTTTATTGTGAAGGAATTTGCATACATTGGAAGAATGGGTGGTTTAATGGAAGATTAGCACCAAAAATATAAAGTGGCATTTGGTAAGGAATTATTAATCTAAATGGAACAAACATAGGAATATTAGAGAGAGAAACAGTGCTCAATGACAAGTAGCATCTGCAAAGGAAAGTCAAATATTGGCATGCATTAAGATGGGTATAGAAGCAAGGGAAGAAAATATAATTCTGCAATATAAAAATTTGTAATATGGAGTAAAATTATGGCACCACTACATGCAGGCAAGGGCAAAAAATAATAAGGTAACTATAGGAAGTAAGGATATACTATATACTATAAAGAAAGACTAACCAAATTAAACTTATATCCTCTCTTCAAGCCCATAGGAATATAGTTACATAGTTACATAGGCCCTCATTCAATTGCGATTTGGCCAATTGAATAGGGCCCTAAATAAGCACATAGCATATTTTTTTAAAGAAGTTTTTAGTTAGTGAAAACCTTGCTTTTGGATTGATTCTTACTAGCTAAAAACTTCATTAAAAAAAATATGTTATGTGCTTATTTAGGGCCCTATTCAATTGGCCAAATTGCAATTGAATGAGGGCCATAGTAATTAAGGTTGAAAAAAGACTTTCAGTCCATCAAGTTCAACCTGTTAAGATCTCCTCTGATCTGCAATATGCGGATTAGTTATTAATTAAATTATTGATTAAATAATTATTAATAGTATAGTATTGGAGGATGAATAAAGAGTTAGTCTATCAAGTTCAACCTTTTTAGATATCTATTGATCTTTTTAATGTGGACTATTTATTATTATTGTTAATTGTTATTTGATCCAGAGGAAGGCAAACAGAAAAAAAAAAACCATTGAAACTTTGCCAATTGTCTCATAAGGGGAAAAAAAGCAAAATTCCTTCCTGACCCCAGAAACTGGTGATTAAATTTCTCCCTGGATCAATATTCCTTGCTAGTTATCTAGGATAGCCTTGAATGCCCTCTTTATTCAAAAATATATATAACCCCTTTTTGAAGTTGTCTATCGAATTCGCTGTCACCACCTCCTTTGGTAGAGAATTCCACAGTTTAACCACCCTAACTGTGAAGAACCCTTTTCTTTGTTTAAGGTGAAATCTTTTTTCCTCTAACCTCAAAGGATGTCCTCTTGTCAGTTGAAAATCTCTTGCTACAAAAAAGTTCACTTGACAAAGCCTTATATTGACCCTGGATATATTTATATAACGTAATCATATCTCCTCTTAGATGCCTTTTTTCTAGCGAAAATACGTTTAATTTTGTTAGACTTTCTTCATAACTTAGCCCCTCCATTCCCCTTATTAGTTTTGTAGCCTTTCTCTGTACTTTTTCCAGCTCTAAAATGTCTTTTTTATGAAGTGGTGCCCAAAATTGTACTCCATATTCCAGATGAGGACATACTAGAGATTTGTATAGTGGAAGAATTATATCTTCTTCCCTGGCTTCTATACCCTTCCTAATACATGCTAATATTTTATTTGCCTTTGCAGCCGCTGCTTGGCTTTGAGCGCTTTTACCTAGGTGGTTGTCCACTAGTACTCCCAAATCCCTTTCAATATCTGATACCCCTAGATTTGCTCCATTAAGATTATAGATTGCATGGCTATTGTTCCTTCCCAAATGCATAACCTTACATTTATTTGTATTAAATCTCATCTGCCATTTAGCCGCCCATTTCTCTAATTTTTGCAAATCCTTTTGTAGGGAAAGTACATCATTCTCTGATTTTATTACCTTGCACAACTTAGTGTCATCAGCAAAAATGGAGACACTACATTTGAGTCCTACTTCAATGTCATTAATAAATATGTTAAAAAGGAGAGGACCTAATACTGAACCTTGAGGAACCTCACTTATCACATTAGACCAATCTGAGTATGTTCCATTCACAACAACCCTTTGCTTCCTGTCTTTCAGCCAGTTCTCGATCCATGAGCAGATATTTACTGCAATTCCTGGATCCCTTAGTTTGCTCACTAGTCTTCCATGTGGCACTGTATCAAATGCCTTTGAAAAATCTAAAAAGACTACATCCACTGAGTTGCCCTGATCCAAGTTCCTACTAACGTCCTCATAAAAACTAATTAGATTGGTCTGACACGACCTATCCTTCATAAATCCATGTTGACCGCTACCTATGATCCGGTTCAAATAGACATATTCTTGTATTCTGTCCCTTATTAACCCTTCTAAAAGCTTCCCAACTACAGAAGTGAGGCTCACTGGTCTATAATTCCCCGGATTTGCTCTAGATCCCTTCGTAAATATAGGTATCACCTCTGCTTTTCTCCAGTCATCTGGTAGAGACCCTGTAGTGAGTGAGTCTTGAAAGATTAGATATAATGGTTTGGCTATTACAGAACCCAGCTCCCTCAGTACCCTTTGATGTATTCCATCAGGACCTGGGGCTTTATTAACATTTATTTTCTCCAACCTCTTTTGTATTACTTCCTGCGTTAACCAATTATTTAGTAAAGGTAGTGTAGCCCCATTATGTTGCGGTGTCCCAAATCACTGGTACCTCCCTTGTGTAAACCGACAAAAATAACCTATTTAGCTCATCTGCATTTTCCTGGTCACTAATTATCAGATGGCCTGTGTCACATTGTAATGGTCCTATCGATTCCTTCCTGGCCTTCTTCCCATTAATATATTTAAAAAATATTTTAGGGTTAGTCTTACTTTCCATTGCAACTGACTTCTCATTTTCTATTTTAGCCAGTCTAATATCCCTTTTGCAAGACTTGTTGATTTCCTTATAGTCACATAAAGCTGCCTCTGTTCCCTCCTTCTTGTATAATTTAAATATATATATTTTTTCCTCATCATGATCTTTAAGTCATTGTTAAGCCACATGGGATGTGATTTACTCCTATTCATTTTATTTCCACATGGTACATGCTGATGAGTATGTTTATTTAGTAAGGATTTGAATGTTTTCCATTTATTTTCAGTATTCTTCCCTGTAAGTTCTTTGTCCCAGTCTATATGTTTTATTGCTGCCCGTAGCCTATTAAAGTTAGCCCTTTTAAAATTTAGAGTTTTTGTTGGCCCCTTACAACTCTGTTTTTTGTATTCAATCTCAAATGAGACTGTGTTGTGATCACTGTTCCCCAAGGGTTCCCCTATTTTTACATTTGATATTAGATCAATATTACTTGTGATGACTAAATCCAAGATGGCCCCATTTCTAGTAGGTTCTTGTATTACCTGGGTCAGATAATGATCCCTGAGTGTACTCAAGAACCTGCTCCCCTTAGCTGAGCTGCTGGTCTCATTTATCCAGTTTATATCAGGGTAATTAAAGTCTCCCATTATTAGAACTTGCCCATGCTTAGCTGCATTTCCAATCTGTAACAATAATTGTATTTCCTCACTTTCAGCTATATTTGGGGGTTTATAGCATACTCCCACCAATATGCGTTTAGAATTAGCTCCTCCACTATTTAGCTCAACCCACAAGGATTCAATGATGCCGTTAGTGCCAGCATAAATATCTTCTCTAACTATAGGCTTAAATTCAGGCTTAACATAAAGACAGATCCCTTCTCCTCTTTTACCATTTCCCCTATCTTTCCTAAATAGGTTATAACCATCCAGATTAACAGTCCAGTCATGAGATTCATCCCACCATGTTTCCGTAATGCCTATTAAGCCCCATTTTTCTTGTACTGCTAATATTTCTAGCTCATCCATTTTCCCAGGCAAACTTCTTGCGTTAGCAATCATACACTTTATGTTGCTATGGCTCTGCTGTTGTGAAGTGCCTGCCACTGTATTTGAGGCCCCTATTAATACCTCCCTACTTTCTATTGTAACCCTACCCCCTTCTTCTCCCCCATGGGTAACTAATTCATCCCTTTCCCTCTCTACCCTATTTACCCCAATACTTCTATATAGACAATCCCCCCCACCTACAAGTTTAATAACTCCCCCAGACGTTCTACCATCCTATCCCCTAGCTCAAAAGCGCCCTCATCATTAAGGTGCAATCCATCCCTGCTATAGAGATTGTACCCAAGTGAGAAGTCAGCCCAGTGCTCTAAAAACCCAAAACCCTCTGCACTGCACCACTTTTTTAGCCACGCATTAACCTCCCTAAGCTCCTTCTGCCAATTTAAAAAAAAATCCACACCGCTAACTAAACTATAAAAGTTTCTTCTAGAAGGAGCTCTACCAAACAAGTAGGTGTTGTATTATGTAGGGACTTTTAATGCTTTTAATTGTCTGTGAAAACTGTCACTCACATTCAATCAATCATTGCATAGGAGCTGAAAATATATTAATCAGGTTATTCTTGCTAGTATGGACCTGGGCAGGCTTAGTTTTTTGCCACTGCCACCTCAAAGCTGGGGGAGGAGGGGCCCTACAGCCTTCTTGCTTACTAAGGGTGTCCAGGCTACCCCCATTAATTATTTTAAAATATGTCCACCTTATGAAAAAGTAGCAGACTAGGCAGAGGGGTCTTTCACCCTTTCACTGCCAGACTTCTGTCCAAAGGATCCATTTATTATGTATTCAGTTAATTTTAAACCCCTTCTGTGCTGCAATTGTGGCATGTAAATGTTATGTTTAGTCCCAAGCATTAATACAATTAAAATAAGTTACATAGTTATATAGTAATTGAGGTGGAAAAAATAATTTTACTCCATCAAGTTCAACCTTTTAAGAACTCCTCTGATCTGTAATATGCAGATTAGTTGTTAATTGATCCAAAGGAAGGCAAACAGAAAAAAAACCAGTGAAAGCCAATCATCTTAAAAGGGAAAAAAAAAAGAATTCCTTCCTGACCCCAGATACTGGCGATTGGATTCCTCACTGGATCAATACTCCCTCTCTAATTAACCAGGATAACCCTGAAAGTCCTTTTTAATTTAAAATATATCCAGTCCCTTTTTAAAGTTATCTATCAAATCCACTGTCACCACCTCCTTTGGTAGGGAATTCCACAGATAAACCACCCTTACTGCAAAAAAACCCTTTTCTTTCTTTAAGGTGTAATCTTTTTAGTTTTAACCTCAATGGATGTCCTCTTGTCACTTTAAAACCTCTTGGCACAAAAAGCTCACTTAACAAAGCTTTATACTGACCCGGCATGTATTTATATAATGCAATCATATCCCCTCTTAGGTGCCTTTTTTCTAGAGAAAATAAGTTTAATTTGGTTAGTCTTTCTTCATAACTTAGCCCCTCCATTCCCCTTATTAGTTTTGTTGCCCTTCTCTGTACCTTTTCCAGCTCTAAAATGCCCTTTTTATGCAGTGGTGCCCAAAATTGTACTCCAGGCGTACTAGGGATTTGTATTGTGGCAGAATTATATTTGCTTCCCTTGCTTCTATAACCTTCAGAATACATATTAATATTTAATTTGCCTTTGCAGCTGCTGCTTGGCATTGAGCACTGTTACCTCGGTGGTTGTCCACAAGTACTCCCAATCCAATATCTGATACACCTTGATTTGCTCCATTAAGATTATAAATTACATGGCTATTTTTTCTTCTGAGAAGCATAACTTTACATTTATTTGTATTAACTCTCATCTGCCATTTAGATGCCCATTCATCTAAGTTATGCAAATCCATTATCTGATTTAATTACCGTGCACAACTTCATGTCATCAGCACAACTTTGTGTCATGAGGTCCCTTTAATAATATTTATGATAATATTTATACTTGCGTTTTTTATTAAATTATGGGGTTGAAGAACACAGTGATCTAAAGTTCACCCCATCATTTTATTGCTGACCACCCGCAATATTCCCAAAATACATCCAGGTCATAGGTGGTTGTGATGTGCCACACTGTGTTCTATTTTAGGCACAAAATGCCTTTAGTAAATCACATGAGGACCTAAGAATCTTCACTGCAGATCATCATCGAGTAATTTGATAAAGCACTACTTTACAATAAGGGTAGAAGAGAAGTGGAACAGACTTTTCATGGAAGTGTTAAGGTAAAAAAAACTGTTAAGAAATGTAAGAATACCTTGGATAAGCATAAGATTGCCCTGAGACTTTTTACCCAAACTTTGAGGTAGATAATATGGGCAGACTAGATGGGGATTTTAGTTCTTATCTTGGCATCATACTATGTTACATATTAACTATATTAAAATCATGTACATCAATCGAGGTTAAATCTAATTCATTTGCAATGGGTATTATATAAATAATTAACATCTTTATTTGAAATGTGAAGATGTAGCTTAACCACACTTAAGAGGACATAAAGTCAAAAAGAAAAATGCATTGAGGTGATTGTTCCACAAACAAAATACATTTCTAGATGAATAGCAGATATGAAGGAAAGTAAACATTAAGGAGCATTAAATTACCAAAGATTTAATAAATCACAATGAATCATCATTTTACATGTACTATAATTGCCTATTTTTTTGGAATTGGAATAGCTATAAATAAAAAAACTGTAGTTTTACAAAACCACAGTTGTCAAATTAGGCATTCACTTAAAAACAAATATGCAAGATATATTGTTTTAATTTCATTATATACACATGCCATTAAGCAAATAATCTATTCTATTAAAAAACCTAATTATAGAAAATGGCAAGTATTAATAATGTTGGATGCAGTAACATTATAAGATATACATTACCTAATGAACCCAATTTATGATGCTACACACAACAATTTATTGAGTAAAATAGATAGGTCTTTAGTGAGTTTACTATTTTACCTTTATTATGGAAAGCTAAACACGTTATGTTTGCAGAATAAAAATAATTAAAGCGTATCTCCCACATATCGGCTGCAAAGTAAGAAAATTGTTTGTTATTTATATATATTATATTGGATATCACTTATACTTTTGCAGGCTCTTTTTAAAATACCACACAATTTTATTTTAATTATTAGCAAAAAATGTATTTTTAGAACAATCTCACTAGCCTGCTTGTTTCATTTAGACTTCCACACTACCCACAAATGGGTATTTTAGAGGAAGTGTAAATGAGGATTCATGGAGACACAGTTTATTAGAAAATAAATTCTTAGATATTACTTGACTGAGAAATCAACATGAAATTCTTACTGAAGAAGTGGTAGAACTGGTAGTTTATAGTGGTTCACTTTTTCAGGGATACTCTTACTCTCCTTTGCAAATAACTTTTCATTTTCTATTTTAGCCAGTCTGATAGCTGCAAGCTTTGTTAAATTCCTTGTACTAACGTAAAGCTGCCTCTGTTCCCTCTTTCTTGTATAATTTAAATGCCTACTTTTAACTTCTGATCTTGATCTTTGAATCATTGCGAAGCCACATGGCATGTGATTTACACCTTTTACTTTTATTTCCACACGGTGTATACTGATATGTATGTATGTTTAGTAAAGCTTTAAATGTTGTCCATTTATTAGGTTCAAACATTGTTGATTTTCTAATAACATAAAAATAAACACATTTATTACACCTCATATTGCATAACTGATTGAATCTTTGCTATTAGATTATATACAATATGCTCCATCATTACCTGAAACAGAAACATCCAACAACTGAACTCATGGGGGAGATTGCTAAGTTGTTTGCACATATCACGTCTCTGCACTTCTCAAGGCTTCACCTAATTCACTAAAGTTACGTTATTAAATGAGCTCCACAAAGTGGTGTGATATAGTGATTACTATAGTGGTTACCATTCACAAAAACACTTAATTTCACCTACTCTAGGCCCTTCTGTGTATCAAGACCTGGATCACAAAATATAGAACACAAAATATAGTACAATGCTAAATAAATAAATAAATAAATAAATACAAAAAAAAATATCATGAGTATCAATTAACAATTTATAGGAATCGGATGATATGTAAGAAGGTTGACCTTGGTGAATTTTTCAGCCTCAATTCCATTGTTACTATGTAATGCAAGTGTCTTATGACATGATTATAACAGGAAAATTAAATAATTAATAATTGGGAGTCCCCCTAGACCCAAACTTGCTGTATTATTGGTTTAAACGCCCCCAAAAAAGTTACATTCTAAGGGTTAGTGGGTGGAGGGGTTTAAGACCCCTCTGCCTCTCCAAACCACGGATATATTTTAACATAAAGGGGTTCACTGGATTTCCGTAGTAACCAGGGGAGTTTTGGGCTCTCTTGACCCCACTGAATATTACAGATGGGTGAAGGGAAAAAAAATGTAGCCTTATGTAGGTATTGGGGATTCCACAACTTACCCATGTGGAAAATTCACAAAATAGCACTTTTTAAGCCTTAGGAATTTTTAATTGAAAGATTCACTCAACAAAGGGTCTCTACCAGATGACTGGAGAAAAGCTGATGTGATACGTATATTTAAAAAGGGAGCAAGAGCAAATCCGGGTTAAATTTTAGACCAGTGAGCCTCACTTCTCGAGTGCTTGTGGACAACCACCTAGGTAACAGTGCTCAATGCCATGCAGCAGCTGCAAAGGCAAATAAAATAATAGCATGTATTAAGAAAAGTATAGAAGCCAGGGAAGCAAATATAATTCTGCCACTATACAAATCTCTAGTACGCCCTCATTTGGAATATGGAGTACAATTTTGGGCACCACTTCATAAAAAGGACATTTTAGAGCTGAAAAAGGTACAGAGGCGGGCAACAAAACTAATAAGGGGAATGGCGGGGCTAATTTATGAAGAAAGACTAACCAAATTAAACGTATTTTCTCTTGGAAAAAGGCATCTAAGAGCAGATATGATTACCTTATATAAATACATCCAGGGTCAGTATAAAGATTTGTCAAGGGAGCTTTTTGTGCCAAGAGGTTTTCAACTGACAAGAGGACATCCCTTGAGGTTAGAAGTAAAAAGATTCAACCTTAAAGAAAGAAAAGGGTTCTTCACAGTAAGGGTGGTTAATCTGTGGAATTCTCTACCAGAGGAGGTGGTGACAGCGGATTCGATAGATAACTTTAAAAGGGGACTGGATTTATTTCTAATTAAAAAGGGAATTCAGGGTTATCATGGATAATTAGAGAGGCAGTATTGATCCAGGGAGAAGTCCGGTCACCGGTTTCTGGGATCAGGATGGATTTTTTTTTTATACAACTAATAAATAATAGTTAATCCGCATATTGCAGATCAGAGGAGATCTTAAAAGTGATTAGTAGTAGTGATTAGACAGCAGATATTTTCATATGTGCCACTTCATTTGGATTATCAAGCTAAACACATCATTTTATGTGTATATATATATATATATATATATATATATATATATATATATATATATATTATATGTAACTAAAAGATTCTCCAAGAAAACATTTACAACCCTGCAATTTCAATCCAAAGGCTTTAATTGTAATTACATGTAATTGCCATTGTATTGTTTACTAATGACAGTTGTGATTTACTTCTGGAAAGTGAAGGATGTTTCTTTTCTGTGTGCATTGATATTGTTCAGGTGAGTAACCAGAATCTCATTTTAACAGGGGGGAAGGAGGGAGTGTAGTCTAGTATATGTGTAGGAGTTTCAATAAAAGGAGAGAGTTCAAAGAAAAAGGGGGCAACATTTTTTTAAGCTTTTTTTAAAAAACAAAAGGGTAGAAAAATTGATTTGTCACCCAAAGACCAACAATCGAACAATTTGCTATTTCCTGGGTGCTCGGTTTCGGCATGTTGTGGATTGGATTGATCAACTATTGGGAGAGGATGGAAATGAACCGGCATTCTTGGTACATATTGGTACTAATGACAAAGATAGTGGAAAATGGAGAGTTCTAAAGAATGATTTTAAAGAACTATTTAATAAGCTGAAGGCAAGGACCTCCAAGGCAGTATTTTCTATATACTACCAGTGCCATGTAGTGATGTCCCGAACAGTTCGCCGGAGAACTATTCGCAAAGATTTTCGCATGTTCGAGTTCGCAACGAACGGCGAACACATGCGCTTTTTGGTCCGCCCCCTAATCTTTATCATTGAGGAAACTTTGACCCGGCACCTTACAGTCAGCAGACACATTCCAGTCAATCAGCAGCATACACTCCCTTCCAGGGCCTTCCATCTCTATGACAACCTCCATTTTAGAATCATTCTGAAGCTACATTCGTTGAGAGAGGACATATATTCTACCTGCTGCTGATTTAATAGGGAAATAGATAGCAAGGCTGTGTATTTAGCTTTCACTACACACCTGAAGGCCTGCTAGCGTGTGTGTGAGGCCTATTGCATCTACTCTGCCAACTTTTGCCAGTGCACAGTGACACTCATATCTGGTGCAACCGTAGTGTACAGTGACATAAAACAACCCTTTTTTTTCTGTAAGCGATTGAATATCAGTTGCCTGCCTACAGGCATGTGTGTGAAGCCTATTGCATCTACTCTGCCAACTTTTGCCAGTGCACAGTGACACTCATATCTGGTGCAACCGTAGTGTACAGTGACATAAAACAACCCTTTTTTTTCTGTAATCGATTGAATATCAGTTGCCTGCCTACAGGCGTGTGTGTGAGGCCTATTGCATCTACTCTGCCAACTTTTGCCAGTGCACAGTGACACTCATATCTGGTGCAACCGTAGTGTACAGTGACATAAAACAACCCTTTTTTTTCTGTAAGCGATTGAATATCAGTTGCCTGCCTACAGGCATGTGTGTGAAGCCTATTGCATCTACTCTGCCAACTTTTGCCAGTGCACAGTGACACTCATATCTGGTGCAACCGTAGTGTACAGTGACATAAAACAACCCTTTTTTTTCTGTAATCGATTGAATATCAGTTGCCTGCCTACAGGCGTGTGTGTGAGGCCTATTGCATCTACTCTGACAACTTTTGCCAGTGCACAGTGACACTCATATCTGTTGCAACCGTAGTGTACAGTGACATAAAACAACCCTTTTTTTTCTGTAATCGATTGAATATCAGTTGCCTGCCTACAGGCGTGTGTGTGAAGACTATTGCATCTACTCTGCCAACTTTTGCCAGTGCACAGTGACACTCATATCTGGTGCAACCGTAGTGTACAGTGACATAAAACAACCCTTTTTTGACTGTAATCGATTGAATAACAGTTGCCTGCCTACAGGCGTGTGTGTGAAGCCTATTGCATCTACTCTGCCAACTTTTGCCAGTGCACAGTGACACTCATATCTGGTGCAACCGTAGTGTACAGTGACATAAAACAACCCTTTTTTGACTGTAATTGATTGAATATCAGTTGCCTGCCTACAGGCGTGTGTGTGAAGCCTATTGCATCTTCTTTGCCAACTTTTGCCAGTGCACAGTGACACTCATATCTGGTGCAACCGTAGTGTACATTGACATAAACAACCCTTTTTTGACTGTAATCGATTGAATATCAGTTGCCTGCCTACAGGCGTGTGTGTGAGGCCTATTGCATCTACTCTGCCAACTTTTGCCAGTGCACAGTGATACGTCATATCTGGTGCAACCGTAGTGTACAGTGACATAAAACAACCCTTTTTTTTCAGTAATCGATTGAATATCAGTTGCCTGCCTACAGGCGTGTGTGTGAAGCCTATTGCATCTACTCTGCCAACTTTTGCCAGTGCACAGTGACACTCATATCTGGTGCAACCGTAGTGTACAGTGACATAAAACAACCCTTTTTTGACTGTAATTGATTGAATATCAGTTGCCTGCCTACAGGCGTGTGTGTGAAGCCTATTGCATCTTCTTTGCCAACTTTTGCCAGTGCACAGTGACACTCATATCTGGTGCAACCGTAGTGTACATTGACATAAACAACCCTTTTTTGACTGTAATCGATTGAATATCAGTTGCCTGCCTACAGGCGTGTGTGTGAAGCCTATTGCATCTACTCTGCCAACTTTTGCCAGTGCACAGTGACACTCATATCTGGCGCAACCGTAGTGTACAGTGACATAAAACAACCCTTTTTTTTCTGTAATCGATTGAATATCAGTTGCCTGCCTACAGGCGTGTGTGTGAGGCCTGTTGCATCTACTCTGCCAACTTTTGCCAGTGCACAGTGACACTCATATCTGTTGCAACCGTAGTGTACAGTGACATAAAACAACCCTTTTTTTTCTGTAATCGATTGAATATCAGTTGCCTGCCTACAGGCGTGTGTGTGAAGACTATTGCATCTACTCTGCCAACTTTTGCCAGTGCACAGTGACACTCATATCTGGTGCAACCGTAGTGTACAGTGACATAAAGCAACCCTTTTTTGACTGTAATTGATTGAATATCAGTTGCCTGCCTACAGGCGTGTGTGTGAAGCCTATTGCATCTTCTTTGCCAACTTTTGCCAGTGCACAGTGACACTCATATCTGGTGCAACCGTAGTGTACATTGACATAAACAACCCTTTTTTGACTGTAATCGATTGAATATCAGTTGCCTGCCTACAGGCATGTGTGTGAAGCCTATTGCATCTTCTTTGCCAACTTTTGCCAGTGCACAGTGACACTCATATCTGGCGCAACCGTAGTGTACAGTGACATAAAACAACCCTTTTTTTTCTGTAATCGATTGAATATCAGTTGCCTGCCTACAGGCGTGTGTTTGAAGACTATTGCATCTACTCTGCCAACTTTTGCCAGTGCACAGTGACACTCATATCTGGTGCAACCGTAGTGTACAGTGACATAAAACAACCCTTTTTTGACTGTAATCGATTGAATAACAGTTGCCTGCCTACAGGCGTGTGTGTGAAGCCTATTGCATCTACTCTGCCAACTTTTGCCAGTGCACAGTGACACTCATATCTGGTGCAACCGTAGTGTACAGTGACATGAAACAACCCTTTTTTGACTGTAATCGATTGAATATCAGTTGCCTGCCTACAGACGTGTGTGTGAGGCCTATTGCATCTACTCTGCCAACTTTTGCCAGTGCACAGTAATACGTTATATCTGGTGCAACCGTAGTGTAAAGTGACATAAAACAACCCTTTTTTTTCTGTAATCAATTGAATATCAGTTGCCTGCTATCAGGCGTGTGTGTGAGGCTTATTGCATCTACTCTGCCAACTTTTGTCAGTGCACAGTGACACTCATATCTGGTGCAACCGTAGTGTACATTGACATAAACAACCCTTTTTTTTCTGTAATCGATTGAATATCAATTGCCTGCCTACAGGCGTGTGTGTGAAGCCTATTGCATCTACTCTGCCAACTTTTGCCAGTGCACAGTGACACTCATATCTGGTGCAACCGTAGTGTACAGTGACATAAAACAATCCTTTTTTGACTGTTATTGATTGAATATCAGTTACCTGCCTACAGGCGTGTGTGTGAGGCCTATTGCATCTACTCTGCCAACTTTTGCCAGTGCACAGTGATACGTCATATCTGGTGCAACCGTAGTGTACAGTGACATAAAACAACCCTTTTTTTTCAGTAATCGATTGAATATCAGTTGCCTGCCTACAGGCGTGTGTATGAGGCCTATTGCATCTACTCTGCCAACTTTTGCCAGTGCACAGTGACACTCATATCTGGTGCAACCGTAGTGTACAGTGACATAAAACAACCCTTTTTTTTCTTTAATCGATTGAATATCAGTTGCCTGCCTACAGGCGTGTGTGTGAGGCCTACAGCACCTACTCTGCCAACTTTTGCCAGTGCACAGTGACACTCATATCTGGTGTCACAGGAGCTTGCACGCATAGTAACACTAATCTTAAAAAAAATGACAGGCAGAGGCAGGCCACCCCGCAGGGACCGTCGTGGTCGTGGTGCTGTGATTCCCTTTGGCCCTAGAATAATGCCCAGTTTTCAGAGGCAACGTACCCTGAACTTGAAAAGTTCTGAGGACATGGTTGACTGGCTAACACAGGACACCCAATCTTCTACAGCTTCCGCTCGGAACCTAGACGCAAAATCCTCCTCCAGCTTAGCTACGGGCACCTCTCCAGTTACCACTTGCCCGCCTGCCGCCAACATCAACACTAGCACCACAACCGCTTCACTTGATCCGCCAGCAGAGTTATTTACACATCCGTTGGAAGAAATGAGTGATGCACAAACATTAGTGCCAGAGGAGGTAGATAACAGGGATATGTCCCAGTCAGGCAGCATTACACACATGGACGTACGTTCTCATGATGATGATGATGATGTTGTACCCGGTGCTGCTTCCTTTGTTGAGTTGTCAGATACAAGTGAAGCGGTTGATGATGACAATGCGTCCGTGGATGTCACGTGGGTGCCCGCTATAAGAGAAAAAGAACAGGAGGAAAGTTCAGATGGGGAGACAGAGAGGAGGAGGAGACGAGTTGGAAGCAGCAGGAGGTCGTCGAAAGTAGCTAGTGGCACAGTCAGAAAGCATGCATCGGCACCCGTGGTCAGCCAGACAGCATGCCAGTCAACGCATGCTGTTGCCACCACCAGAATGCCGTCATTGCAGAGCTCAGCAGTGTGGCAATTTTTTTTTGTGTCTGCCTGTGACAACAGCGCTGCCTTTTGCAACCTGTGCGAAAAGAAACTGAGCCGTGGGAAGTCCAACACCCACCTAGGTACAACTTCTTTGCGAAGGCACATGATGTCACATCACAAACGCCTATGGGATCAACACATGAGTACAAGCAGCACACAAAGTCAAAGCCGCCATCCTCCTCCTGGTCCAGCATCTTCAGCCACGTCAACCACTGCTGCCCTGCTTGCCCCCTCTCAACCATCCGCCACTCCGTGTCTCACCCTGAGCAGTCCCTGCTCATCTGCCCACAGTCAGGTGTCTGTCAAGGACATGTTTGAGCGTAAGAAGCCAATGTCACAAAGTCACCCCCTTGCCCGGCAACTGACAGCTGGCTTGTCTGAACTCTTAGCCCAGCAACTGACAGCTGGCTTGTCTGAACTCTTAGCCCGACAGATTTTACCATACAAGCTGGTGGAGATTGAGGCGTTCAAAAAATTTGTAGCAATTGGGACACCGCAGTGGAAGGTACCCGGCCGAAATTTCTTTGCACAAAAGGCATTCCCCAACCTGTACTCGATTGTGCAAACGAAAGTAATGGCATCTCTGGCACACAGTGTTGGGGCAAGGGTCCATCTGACCACGGATACCTGGTCTGCAAAGCATGGTCAGGGCAGGTATATCACCTACACTGCGCATTGAGTAAACCTGGTGACGGCTGCCAAGCATGGAATACGTGGCTCTGCAGAGGAGTTGGTGACACCGCCACGACTTGCAGGCAGGCCTGCTGCCACCTCCTCTACTCCTCCTACTCCACCCTCTTCCATAACTTCCTCGGCTGAGTCCTCTTCTGCTGCTACTATATCTTGCTCCACATCAACGGCACCCCCCAGCTCCACAGGTACTATTCCACATCCCGGATACGGCAGTGTCACGCCGTCTTGGGATTGACTTCCCTGAAAGCAGAGAGTCACACCGGACCAGCACTCCTGTCCGCCCTGAACGCACAGGTGGATCAGTGGCTGACTAGACACCAACTGAAGATCGGCAAAGTGGTTTGTGACAACGGAAGAAATTTGTTGTCGGCATTGGATTTGGGCAAGTTGACACATGTGCCTTGCATGGCACATGTGTGTTATCTGATTGTACAACGCTTTGTGCATAAGCACCCAGGTTTACAGGACGTCCTGAAGCAGGCCAGGAATGTGTGTGGCCATTTCAGGCATTCCTACACGGCCATGGCGCACTTTACAGATATCCAGCGGTGAAACAACATGCCAGCGAGGCGCTTGATTTTAGACAGCCCGACACGTTGGAATTCAACACTCCTAATGTTCGACTGCCTGCTCCAACAAGAAAAGGCTCTTAACAAGTATTTGTATGATCGGGGTGCTAGGACAGCCTCTGCGGAGCTGGGGATTTTTTTGGCACGTTACTGGACGCTCATGCGCAATGCCTGTAGGCTTATGCGTTCTTTTGAGAAGGTGACAAACCTGGTCAGTCGCACCGAGGGCACCATTAGCGACATCATACCATTTGTTTTCTTCCTGGAGCGTGCCCTGCGAAGAGTGCTGGATCAGGCCATAGATGAGCATGAAGAGGTAGAGTTGTGGTCACCATCACCACCAGAAACAGCCTTATCAGCATCGCTTGCTGGACCTGCGGCAACGCTGGAAGAGGATTGTGATGAAGAGGGGTCAGAGGAGGAATGTGGCTTTGAAGAGGAGGAGGATGACCAACCACAACAGGCATCCCAGGGTGCTCGTTGTCACCTCTCTGGTACCCGTGGTGTTGTACGTGGCTGGGGGGAAGAACATACCTTCAGTGAGATCACTGAGGACGAGGAACGGGACATGACTAGCTTGGCATCCAACCTTGTGCAAATGGGGTCTTTCATGCTGTTGTGCCTGTTGAGGGACCCTCGTATAAAAAGGATGAAGGAAAACTACCTGTACTGGGTGTCCACGCTACTAGACCCCCGGTATAAGCAGAAAGTGCCTGAAATGTTACCGAATTACCACAAGTCGGAAAGGATGCAGCACTTCCAAAATAAATTAAAAAGTATGCTTTACACAGCGTTTAAGGGTGATGTCACAGCACAACGGCAATCTCAAAGAGGTGAATATAATCCTCCTCCTCCCACGACCACGACGGCAAGGAGAGGACGCTTTACAGACGTGTTGTTGATGGAGGACATGCAGAGCTTTTTAAGTCCTATGCATCGCCACAGCCCTTCGGAGTCCACCGTAAGAGAACGACTCGACCGTCAGGTAACAGACTACCTCGCCATAACTACAGATAGTGACACTATGAGGAGCGATGAACCCCTTGACTACTGGGTGTGCACGCTTGCCCTGTGGCCTGAGCTATCCCAATTTGCCATAGAACTTCTGTCCTGCCCCGCTTCAAGTGTCCTGTCAGAAAAGACCTTCAGTGCAGCAGGAGGTTTTGAAGTCACCTAGGTCAAAAAAGTCTAGATTACCTCACCTTTATTAATATGAATGAGGGAAGGATCCCGAAGGGACTGACAGTGGGCGATACATTCGATTAAAAAAGGCCTGATAGATGAGCTGCCTTGAGCTAATAATGGTCCACACGCTGCTGTATTTTATCCCAGAATGCCGGATGACTTGCATGACTTATCCGCCACCAACTAGGGTTCAAGACGCAATGTTTTAGGGCACTTTCTGCCTGGCAAACTAACATCAATTTTTCTGGTCACTGCAACAATACCTAATTTTTGCATTTAAATTATTTTATTTTAGAAGGCGTACAGCATGTAATGAAAAATAAAGCATTTTTGAACAGTCTTGCATAACAGTTGTGCAAAAATACATATTTACAATAAAGACATTTTGTGAAAGTTAGCTGGCTATTCCTTCTTATTTTTACTTTTTAGGTTAATCATTTTTCTTATTTTTTACTGTGATTGCAATTTAAGAGATACCTAAAACATGGTAAAACAGACAATAGTAAAGAGTATATCTACAGGAAACACCAAAGTCCTATTAGCTATCATCCCTCCAGCAGTATTAGCTTATTATTTACAATATCTAACCTGGGCAATCACCCTTGGGTTACCCTAGGGCAGGCTTCAGTAAGCAACCTCTCCTTTCCTGGGATGATTTTGCCGCTGGTTGCTTCTGAAGGGTCTCCAGGGCTCCCCCACTCCGGTCCTTCCCCCAGTGTTGCTTCAACCAGTAACAAATGTTTTATATTTGTAAAGCGACCCAATGATCCCCCTTGATAGAGGTTTATCTTTACAAATTTTGGAGAACAAATTTAAGACCGGTGTCCCCTGTTTCTGGGTCAGGGAGTGTGTGAAATGCCTCAGCCTACAGTAATTGTAATGTTCTGACAGCGGTAGCTCATGCTTGTCCCTCAGTTCCTCATAGGTGAGCATCTGGCCCTTTACTAACCAGTCTCCCAGTCTGTCTAGTTTCCTTGACCTCCATCAGTGTTGTGATGTTGTGCTCATGTGTTTCGGGGCCTGAGGGTGGTCAAGAATTGGGGTCATTTGGGTGGATCCAGGGAACAAACCTGTGTGTTTCTTGGCTGATTTCCAGTATGATAGTGAGTGTCTGATTAGGGGCCACTTGAAATTAGGGGCACTGCGCGTGCAATCTAAGGTGCCACCAGATAGGAGTGGTGTGTTCAGTTGTACTATTTATTCCTATCGGGATTTATTCCTAAGGGTTCCTTTATTTCACTGTACACACACGCCTGTAGGCAGGCAACTGATATTCAATCGATTACAGTAAAAAAAGGGTTCTTTTATTTCACTGTACACTAGGTTGCACCAGATATGAGTGTCACTGTGCACTGGCAAAAGTTGGCAGAGTAGGCGCTGTAGGCTTCACACACACGCCTGTAGGCAGGCAACTGATATTCAATCGATTACAGTCAAAAAAGTGTTGTTTTATTTCACTGAGCACAATATAAGCTGTGAGCCTGACACAGGCAGGCAACTGAAATTAGATTACAGGAAAAAAATTGTTGTTTTCAATGTATGGTACACCACCAGGTATGAGTAGTGAAAATAGGCACAATTTAAGCTGTTAGGTGTTAGCCTGTCACACACATACGCTGGCAGGCAGGCATATGCAATTAGATTACACAGAAAAAAATTATAAAATAAAATAAATGATGTTCTAGCCCTAAAAAGGGCTTTTTGGGTTGCTGTCCTTGCAGCAGATATCAGATGAGTACTTTAGGTCTGTAATGGAAGCTAAATACACAGCCTGGCTATCTATTTCCCTATTAAATCTCCAGCAGCTACACTATCTGTCCTCTCACAACGAATGCAGCTTCAGAATGATTCTAAAATGTATGCTGTCCTTCCGATAGAAGGCTCTGGAAGGGAGTGTATGCTGCTGATTGGCTGGAATGTGTCTGCTGACTGTGAGGTGCAGGGTCAAAGTTTCCTCAATGATAAAGTATAGGGGGCGAACCGAAAAGCGCATGTGCTCGCCGTTCGCTGCAAACGCGAACATGCCAAAATCGTGCCAATAGTCCGCGGGTGAACTGTCCGCGACATCTCTAGTGACCAGGAAAAGGCAGATGAGCTAAATAGGTTCTTTTCTTCGGTATAGGCAAGGGAAGTACCAGTGGTTGGGACTGCAACAAAATGGGGCGACACTAACTTTGCCAAATAATTGGTTAACGCAGGAAGAAATCCAAAGGGTACTGAGGAAACTGGGGTTTGTAATATCCAAACCATTATATATAATCTTTCAGAATTCACTCAGCACAGCAATGCTACCGGATGACTGGAAAAAAGGAAATGTGATACCCAAGACCAAACTCTTAATATTCCCACCCTCTACTGCAACTTTAATTCTTCAACATCTCTCTCACTGTTAACAATGCCATCATCACTCCAACCTCCCAAGCCCATTGTCTTGGGGTTCTACTGGATCCTGACCTCTCTTTTATTGCTCACATACAGTCACTAACTGAATCTTGCCTACTCCATCTAAGAAACATTTCCAAAATAAGTAGTTACCTTACAAAGATACAGCTAAGATTTTAATACATTCTCTCATTGTTTATCGTCTTGACTATTGCAACTCACTTCTTGCTGGCCTGCCCATCACCCTTCTCTCCCCTCTTGAATCCATAATAATTGCCTCCAGTCGACTCATCTACCGTACACAACGTTCAGTGTCTCCATCACCTCTCTGTCAACTACTCCACTGGCTTCCTGTAATGTCAAGAATAACCTTTAAAATCATGACCCTAACCTACAAAGCCCTCAACAACGGTGCAACCCATTATATCTCTGCCCTCATCTCCAAATACTTCCCCACCACTATCTTCGCTCTGCTAACGATCTTCTTCCCACCACTCTTGTCACCTCCTCTAATTCTGTCTCTCTTGAATTTTCTTGTTCTGCCCCTATTCTCTGTAACAACTTGCCTTACTCCAGCAGACTATCTTCATGCCTCAAAACCTCACTAAAAACACACCTGTTTAAAAAGCTTATCACCTTCCACCCTAACATGCACATCACTTCTCTCACCCTCTAGTACATCACCCACGTCTTGCATGGTGCTTTGGGGAAAAGCACTATCGACACTGGATTCTAAACTCAAAAACAGGGCCCTCCATCCTTTTCAATGTGTTAATATTACTATTGTTTGTTACCTTGAACTTAATCCTTGTATAGCACAACAGAATATGTTGGCGCGTTACAAATAAAAAATAATAATATTACCTATATTTAAGAAGGGAGCAAGATCAAATCCGGGGAATTATAGATCCGAGCTTTTAGAAGGGTTAATAAGGGATAGCATACAAGAATATGTCTATTTGGGATTATAAATAGGAGTCAACATGGAGTTATGAGGGATAGGTCATGTCAAACAAATCAAATTCGTTTCTATGAGGAGGTTAGTAGAAACTTGGATCAAGGCAACTCAGAGGATGTAGTTACATAGTTAAATAGTTACATCGTAATTGAGGTTGAAAAAAGACTTTTAGTCCATCAAGTTCAACCTTTTAAGATCTCCTCTGATCTGCAATATGCGGATTAGTTGTTAATTGATCCAGAGGAAGGCACAAAAAAAAGTGAAACTTTACCAATTGTCTCAAAAGGGAAAAAATTAATTCCTTCCTGACCCCAGATACTGGCGATCGAACTCCTCCCTCGATCAATACTCCATCTCTAACAAACCAGGATAACACTGAATGCCCTTTTTAATTAAGAATATAGTATATCCAATCCCTTTTTAAAGTTATCTATTGAATCCGCTGTCACCACCTCCCTTGGTAGAGAATTCCACATATTAACCACCCTTACTGTGAAGAAACCTTTTCTTTCGTAAAGGTGGAATAATTTTACTTCTAACCTCAAAGGATGTCCTCTTGTCAGTTAAAAACCTCTTGGCACAAAAAGCTCCCTTGACAAATTTTTATACTGACCCTGGATGTATTTATATAGGGTAATCATATCCCCTCTTAGACACCTTTTTTCTACAGAAAATAAGTTTAATTTGGATAGTCGTTTTTCATAACTTAGCCCTCTATTCCCCTTATTAGTTTTGTAGCCCTTCTCTGTACTTTTTCCAGTTCTAAAATGTCCTTTTTATGAACTGGTACCCAAAACTGTACTCCATATTCCAAATGAGGGCGTACTAGGGATTTGCATAGTGGCAGACTTATATCTGCCTCCCTTGCTTCTATACTCTTTTTAATACATGCTAATAGTTTATTTACCTTTGCAGCTGCTAGATTTGCTTCATTAAGTTTATAGATTGCATGGTTATTTTTCCTTCCCAGATGCATAACCTGACATTTATTCGTATTAAATCTTATCTGACATTTAATTGCCCATTTCTCTAATTTATGCAAATCCCTTTGGAGGAAAAAGTATGTCATTTTCTGATTTAATTACCTTGCACAACTTTGTGTCATCAGCAAAAATGGAGACACTACTTTCCAATCCTACTTCTAAGTCATTAATAAATATGTTAAAAACGAGAGGACCTAATACTTAGTCCTGAGGAACCCCACTTACCACATTTGTCCAATCCGAGTATGTTTCATTTACAACAACCCTTTGCTTCCTGTCTTTTAGCCAGCTCTCAATCCATGTGCATATATTTACTGTAATTCCTGTATCTCTTAGTTTGCACAATAGTTTCCCATGTGGCACTGTATCAAAAGCCTTTGCAAAATCTAAAAAGACTACATCCACTGAGTAGGTTTTTTGTTTTTTGCAAAGGCTTTTGACAACATACCACATGGAAGACTACTGTATAAAATAAGGTATAGAGGAATTGCAGTAAATATCTGCTCATAGATTGAGAGCTGGCTAAAAGACAGGAAGTAAAGGGTTGTTGTAAATTGAACATACTCAGATTTTACTAATGTGGCAAGTGGGGTTCCGTAGGGTTCAGTATTAGGTCCTCTTCTTTTTAACATATATATTAACAACTTAGAAGTAGGACTGGAAAGTATTGTCTCAATTTTTGCTGATGACACTAAGTTGTGCAAGGTAATTAAATCAGAAAATGATTTGCTTTACCTCCAAAGGTATTTACATAAAGTAGAAAAATTGGCAACTAAATGGCAGATGAGATTTAATATCAATAAATGTAAAGTTATGCATTTGGGAAGCAAAAATAGCCATGCAATTTATAATCTCCATGGAGCAAATCTTGGTGTATCAGATAATTAAAAGGATTTGGGGGTACTTGTGGATAACCACCTACGTAACAGTTCTCAATGCCAATTAGCAGCTGCAAAGGCAAGTCAAATATTAGCTTGTATTAAGGAGGGTATAGAAGCAAGGGAAGCAAATATAATTCTGCCACAATACAAATACCTTGTATGCCCACATTTTGAATATGGAGTACAATTTTGGGCAATACTTCATAAAAAGGAAATTTCAGAGATGGAAAAAGTACAGAGAAGGGCAACAAAACTAATAAGGGGAATGGAGGGGCTAATTCATGAAGAAAGACTAACTGAATTAAACTTATTTTCTCTAGAGAGGATATGATTACCTTATATAAATATACCCAGGGTCAGTATAAAGATTTGTCAAGGGAGCTTTGGGTGCCAAGAGGTTTTCAACTAAAAAGATTCCACCTTATAGAAAGAACATGGTTCTTCACAGTAAATGTGGTTAATCTGTGGATTTCTCTTCTAAAGGAGGTGGTGACAGTGGATTTGATAGATAACTTTAAAAAGGGATTGGATATATTTTTTAATAAAAAGGGCATTCAGGGTTATCCTGGATAAGTAGAGGGGGAGTATTGATCCATGTGGAATCCGATCACCAGTATCTAGGGTCAGAAAGGATTTTTTTTCCCTTTTGAGACAGTTGGCAAGATTCACAGTTTTTTTAGTGTTTGCCTTCCTCTGAATCAATTAACATTTAACAATGAACCTGCTTATTGCATCTCAGATGAGATCAAAAAGATTGAAATATATGGACTGAAAGTATTTTTTTCAACCTCAATTACTATGTAACTACGCAACTATGATGTATGTTGTCTCAAAATATTTTCTTTGCTGAATCAGAAATTGTTTTCCATTTGTTTCACACATTTCAAAATCAATAAAAAATCAACATAATATAGAATATCCATTATCTGATAGATTTTTATGCTTCTTAATAAAAGGGTCCAAAATAAAACATTTATGATGTTTATTTTATTCTTTTATATGTCTCTAAGTATAAAAGGACTTACATGTATAGCCACCTTATTCATAAAGAATTATTCAGGCCAATCAATACTCTGAATCAGTGGCTCTCAAACGTTATAATCTTTGACCAACTGTTATAGTCTGGTGCTCCTGGGGACAGCATTCTGAAACATGATACCCTACATGAGAGAGAACAAGTAAAAAGGCCAAGGCTGCAGTAGATGAGAATCTGTTATACTGGTGGCTTTCTAGAAGTGAGTAAAGTGTACATTTTATATGACAACTACATTTATATAAATAATAAAATAGCTAAAGTATATTAAGTATATTCATCTAATCTATGTGATTTGCAAACCAGCAGAAGACTTTCCTCCAAAAAGAGCTAGAAATGTTTCCCTTATAAAAAAAAAAAGACATCTCTCAGCTTGTTCTATCTAACGCTCTTTGAGTTTATTATGAAAAACAAACAAAAAAACATTCATATAGTCCTGGACAATAAGGGGGTTGGTTACCAAGGTGGGGAATGGGTGGTGCTTACTAAAAAAAGATAATTTAGGATTAGTTTTCAGCTAACCAATACGGTACTGCCTACATCCTATACAGATTCTAAATATAAGAAAATGTGCTTTTATGAATATATTAGTAAAACATATCAGACACTTAAACAGATGCTGAGACACCCAGTAGTCCATTTAAGTAATATATTTATATATATCACATATATAGTTATGGTAATTGTGAGTTTGTGTGTAACGCCCTCAATTACCGCTGGAAGTTGCGAGTTGCACGCTCACAATGCAAGGCGCAAGCATGCGCAAAGTGCGGCAAAAGCTGTGCATGCTCATTGCGCGCAAAAGAGGGTGAGGGAGAGGGAGTCAAGGAGACACATGGGAGGGAGGGGGGAAGAGACAAAGGAGAGAGGGGGAAGAGATGAAGGGGGGTGGGACAGAAATATAACATATTATCCCGTCATTTGTACAGGCAAATGACTAGTATATATATAATATGTGTATAAGAAATATGTTTCAAAGGTATAATGTGTTTCTATGAAGGGCTCCTGCATACAGTTTTTCTGACTCCTAAGTGTTAGATATTGTGTACACCCCTAAACATACTTAATTAATAATGGAACAATTTCACTCTTTCACTACTACACATGATTAATGTAATTGCTAGACGTAAGATACCATCTTGTTTGAACCTCTAATGTTAGTGTGTAGGTTTCTTTGAATAGATGGGGTTTCAGTGAAAGTTTGATATATTAGTCTAGCAAAGGCATTGAAGGTGGATTGGAGTGTAGTAAAGGAAAGTGTGGTTAGGAGTGAATTGCAGTGGTCAATTCAGGAAATGATCCGTGAAATAATTAAGATTTTGATTGTTTCTTGTGTGAAAGAAGGATCGATTTTGGAGATGTTTCTCAAATACGATTGGTTTTGAGAAGTGATTGGATGTGGTTAGAGAAAGGAGATGTAAGATAGATAGGAGATAACATGAGTAAGGAGGGAGATAAATGAGAGGAAATGTAGGTTTGGGTATGTGCAAAGAGCTGGTACAGAAAACCAGTGTTTATTATATCATAAAAAAGAAAGCATTAGAGTAAACAAACAAAACATATGGCCTCCCCTATTTAGTAAAAGGCCATATAAGCCTCACTAGCACAGAGCTTCAGACCACAATTATAGTTTCTGATTACTATTATTATTATCTTTTATTTATAACGCACCAACATATTCTGTAGTGCTGTACATAAGATAAGTTCAAGACAAAGATACATACAAATTAAACATAGCAAAGCAAGGAGGGCCCTGTCTTTGAGCCTCAAATTCATAGTGTCCATAGTGCTTTACCTAAAGCACCTTGTGGGATTGAAACTCGCAGACTTACAACCTAAAGGTATTGTGTGAGGAAAAGGAGGGAGAAAGAGGTGAGAATGTGTTAGGTTGGAAGGTGGTACGCTTCTTTAAAGAGATGTGTTTTTAGAGAGATTTTGAATGTTTTGAGGCAGGAGGATGATCTGGTGGAGTGAGGCAAGGAGTTCCAGAGAATAGGGGCAGCACGAGAAAAGTCCTGAAGGCAAGAGTGAGATGAGGTGACAAGAGTTGTGGAAAGAAGTAGGTCATTAGCAGAACAAAGAGGGTGGGTGGGGGAGTATTTGGAGATGAGACCAGAAATGTATGGGGGTGCTCTATTGTTGAGGGCTTTGAAAGTTAGGGTCATGATTTTAAATTTTATTCTGGAGGCTATGGGAAGCCAGAGGAGTGATTGAAAGAGAGGTGATGCCAACACTGAACGTTGTGTACGGAAGATGAGTCTAGCAGAGGCATTCATAACGGATTGAAGTGGAGATAGTCGGGTGGTTGGTAGGCCAGCAAGAAGCAAGTTGCAGGAGTCGAGTTGAGAGATGATGAGAGAGTGTACTAGGATTTTAGTTGTGTCTTGTGTAAGATAGTCTTGAATTCTTGAGATGTTTTTTAGATGGAGAAGACAAGATCTAGTGATTGTATGTGAGGGATGAAATACAGGGCGGGGTCCAGTAGAACCCCAAGACAATGGGCTTGGGAGGTGGGTGTGATGTTGTCATTGTGACAGTGAGAGAGATGTGAGGAATTCACACTGTGGTAGAGGGAGGAAATATAAGGAGTTCAGTTTTAGACATGTTGAGTTTGAGATGGTGGGTGGACATCCAAGAGGATATGCTAGAGAGGCAGTTGGGGACATGTGTTAGAAGAGAGGGGTATAAATCTGGTGATGAGAGGTAGATTTGGGTGTCATCTGCATAGAGAAGATACTGCAGCCCAAAAGAGTATAAGGGTACCAAGGGAGGATGTGTAAATGGAGAAGAGGAGGGGGCCTAGGAATGATCCTTGGGGTACGCCAACAGACAGGGGGTAAGGAGAAGAAGAGGTGTCAGAGAATTAGATACTGAATCAATTTTGTCGGTATGATGAGAACCACGAGAGGGCAGTGCCTCGAATACCGAGGGAGGAGAGGATATGGAGTAGAAGTGGATGGTCAACTGTGTCAAAGGCAGCAGAGAGATCTAGAAGAAGGAGAATAGAAAAGTGACCTTTTGACTTGGCAGTATGCAGGTCATTGGTGACTTTAGTGAGAGCTGTCTCAGTGGAGTGTTGGGGCCGAAAGCTGGATTGGAAGGTGTCAAGAAGGGAGTTAAAGGAAATAAAGCTGGAAATTTCCGTGTTATAGCAGTACCACAAATACCATTCTGAATTATAACTGATAATCATATGAATATAAATTAGTGTTAGTGTCAATATAGTACTGAAATAAAAACCTGTTTACATAATATTTATTAAGTGATACATTGCATATAATATGTCCATGTGCACATATTGATAATAAAGTGACCAATGTAAATTACAGATTTACTGGGTTACATCTTAAATATATTTTATTAGAATATCATTGTACATAGTGTTACCCTTAATTCTTTATACAGTAGGATTCTTTAAAAGCTTTTGGAAAAAAGATACAGTGCATAGCAAAGATTGCACAGTTATTAGTTGAATAATCTATTTAAAATGCTGTTGAGTCTGATGTGAGAATATACTTGAGTAAAAATAAGTCTATATAAGTAGAGAGAAAAAATCATCCAGCGTGGCTGTTTGGATATTCACAAATCCATATCTGTCTTTGAATTTCCTCTCAGGGTATTTGCAAAATTTTCTAAATTTAGATTTACTGTATGATTTGGAAGCAGTGAATTCAAAGATTTTTGTCTTGAGTAGAAAGGCTGTTTCCATGGTATTTCTATTAGCAGTCTGGTATACTGTTTCTATTCAATGAAAGTTGTTAACCACAGCGAACCTTAAAACTAAAATAAAATAAATTAAAGGGATTGGCATTCAGTGAACTGTATCACAATGCAGCAGGGGAAGTAAAATTCACCCAGCTTTCATGCTTGTTAGAGATACCATTTTTTTAATGAAGCTGAAAAACTTTACACTATTCTACACAATTATGTGATGAGAATACTGTCCATGTAATATCAAATCACTTTTCATTTATCTCAGCGCTTTCTCTATAAACTGGCATTTGCCTGAAAAATCAATGCTTAAATAAGTAAAAAAATGTTGGGTTGCAGTAAAGATAAACATTACATAGTAATTACATAGTAATTAAGGTTGAAAAAAGACTTTCAGTCCATCAAGTTCAACCTGTTAAGATCTCCTCTGATCTGCAATATGCGGATTAGTTATTAATTAAATTATTGATTAAATAATTATTAATAGTATAGTATTGGAGAATGAATAAAGAGTTAGTCCATCAAGTTCAACCTTTTTAGATCTCTATTGATCTTTTTAATTTGGACTATTTATTATTATTGTTAATTGTTAATTATTATTAATTGATCCAGAGGAAGGCAAACATAAAAAAAAAAAACCATTGAAACTTTGCCAATTGTCTCATAAGGGGAAAAAAAAGCAAAATTCCTTCCTGACCCCAGAAACTGGCGATCAAATTTCTCCCTGGATCAATATTCCTTGCTAGTTATCTAGGATAGCCTTGAATGCCCTCTTTATTCAGAAATATATCTAACCCCTTTTTGAAGTTGTCTATCGAATTCGCTGTCACCACCTCCTTTGGTAGAGAATTCCACAGTTTAACCACCCTAACTGTGAAGAACCCTTTTCTTTGTTTAAGGTGAAAACTTTTTTCCTCTAACCTCAACGGATGTCCTCTTGTCAGTTGAAAATCTCTTGCTACAAAAAGTTCACTTGACAAAGCCTTATATTGACCCTGGATGTATTTAAATAACGTAATCATATCTCCTCTTAGACGCCTTTTTTCTAGCGAAAATAAGTTTAATTTTGCTAGTCTTTCTTCATAACTTAGCCCCTCCATTCCCCTTATTAGTTTTGTAGCCCTTCTCTGTACTTTTTCCAGCTCTAAAATGTCTTTTTTGTGAGGTGGTGCCCAAAATTGTACTCCATATTCCAAATGAGGGCGTACTAGAGATTTGTATAGTGGCAGAATTATATCTTCTTCCCTGGCTTCTATACCCTTCCTAATACATGCTAATATTTTATTTGCCTTTGCAGCCGCTGCTTGGCTTTGAGCGCTGTTACCTAGGTGGTTGTCCACTAGTACTCCCAAATCCCTTTCAATATCTGATACCCCTAGATTTGCTCCATTAAGATTATAGATTGCTTGGCTATTGTTCCTTCCCAAATGCATAACCTTACATTTATTTGTATTAAATCTCATCTGCCATTTAGCCGCCCATTTCTCTAATTTATGCAAATCCTTTTGTAGGGAAAGTACATCATTATCTGATTTTATTACCTTGCACAACTTAGTGTCATCAGCAAAAATGGAGACACTACATTCGAGTCCTACTTCAATGTCATTAATAAATATGTTAATAAGGAGAGGACCCAATACTGAGCCCTGAGGAACCCCACTTATCACATTAGACCAATCGGAGTATGTTCCATTTACAACAACCCTTTGCTTCCTGTCTTTTAGCCAGCTCTCGATCCATGAGCAGATATTTACTGCAATTCCTGTATCCCTTAGTTTGCTCACTAGTCTTCCATGTGGCACTGTATCAAATGCCTTTGAAAAATCTAAAAAGACTACATCCACTGAGTTGCCCTGATCCAAGTTCCTACTAACCTCCTCATAAAAACTAATTAGATTGGTCTGACACGACCTTTCCTTCATAAATCCATGTTGACTGCTACCTATGATCCTGTTCAAATAGACATATTCTTGTATTCTGTCCCTTATTAACCCTTCTAAAAGCTTCCCAACTACAGAAGTGAGGCTCACTGGTCTATAATTCCCCGGACTTGCTCTAGATCCCTTCTTAAATATAGGTATCACCTCTGCCTTTCTCCAGTCATCTGGTAGAGACCCTGTAGTGAGCGAGTCTTTAAAGATTAGATATAATGGTTTGGCTATTACAGAACCCAGCTCCCTCAGTACCCTTGGATGTATTCCATCAGGACCTGGGGCTTTATTAACATTTATTTTCTCCAACCTCTTTTGTATTTCTTCCTGCGTTAACCAATTATTTAGTGAAGGTAGTGTAGCCCCATTATGTTGCAGTGTCCCAACCAATGGTACCTCCCTTGTGTAAACCGACGAAAAGAACCTATTTAGCTCATCTGCCTTTTCCTGGTCACTAATTATCAGATGGCCTGTGTCACATTGTAATGGTCCTATCGATTCCTTCCTGGCCTTCTTCCCATTAATATATTTATAAAATATTTTAGGGTTAGTCTTACTTTCCATTGCAACTGACTTCTCATTTTCTATTTTAGCCAGTCTAATAGCCCTTTTGCAAGCCTTGTTGATTTCCTTATAGTCACATAAAGATGCCTCTGTTCCCTCCTTCTTGTATAATTTAAATGCATATTTCTTTTTCCTCATCATGATCTTTAAGTCATTGTTAAGCCACATGGGATGTGATTTACTCCTATTTATTTTATTTCCACATGGTACATGCTGATGAGTATATTTATTTAGTAAGGATTTGAATGTTGTCCATTTATTTTCAGTATTCTTCCCTGTAAGTTCTTTGTCCCAGTCTATATGTTGTATTGCTGCCCGTAGCCCATTAAAGTTAGCCCTTTTAAAATTTAGAGTTTTTGTTGGCCCCTTACAACTCTGTTTTTTGTATTCAATCTCAAATGAGACTGTGTTGTGATCACTGTTCCCCAAGGGTTCCCCTATTTTTACATTTGATATTATATCAATATTACTTGTGATGACTAAATCCAAGATGGCCCCATTTCTAGTAGGTTCTTGTATTACCTGGGCTAGATAATGATCCCTGAGTGTACTCAAGTACCTGCTCCCCTTAGCTGAGCTGCTGGTCTCGTTTATCCAGTTTATATCAGGGTAATTAAAGTCTCCCATTATTAGAACTTGCCCATGCTTAGCTGCATTTCCAATCTGTAACAATAATTGTATTTCCTGACTTTCAGCTATATTTGGGGGTTTATAGCATACTCCCACCAATATGCATTTAGAATTAGCTCCTCCACTATTTAGCTCAACCCACAAGGATTCAATGATGCAGTTAGTGCCAGCATAAATATCTTCTCTAACTATAGGCTTAAATTCAGGCTTAACATAAAGACAGATCCCTCCTCCTCTTTTACCATTTCCCCTATCTTTCCTAAATAGGTTATAACCATCCAGATTAACAGTCCAGTCATGAGATTCATCCCACCATGTTTCCGTAATGCCTATTAAGCCCCATTTTTCTTGTACTGCTAATATTTCTAGCTCATCCATTTTCCCAGACAAACTTCTTACGTTTGCAATCATACACTTTATGTTGCTATGGCTCTGCTGATGTGAAGTGCCTGCCACTGTATTTGAGGCCCCTATTAATATCTCCCTACTTTCTATTGTAACCCTCCCCCCTTCTCCTCCCCCATGGGTAAATAATTCATCCCTTTCCCTCTCTACCCTATTTACCCCAATACTTCTATATAGTCCCTCCCCCCCACCTACAAGTTTAAAAACTCCCCCAGCCGTTCTACCATCCTATTCCCTAGCACAAAAGCGCCCTCATCATTAAGGTGCAATCCATCCCTGCTATAGAGATTGTACCCAAGTGAGAAGTCAGCCCAGTGCTCTAAAAACCCAAAACCCTCTGCACTGCACCACTTTTTTAGCCACGCATTAACCTCCCTAAGCTCCTTCTGCCTCCCTGGGCTAGCACGTGGCACTGGTAGTATCTCAGAAAATACTACCTTGGAGGTCCTTGCTTTAAGCTTATTCCCTAATTCTCTAAAATCATTCTTTAGGACGCTCCATCTTCCACTAACTTTGTCATTGGTACCAATGTGTACCAAGACCGCCGGTTCATTACCAGCCCCTCCCAATAATTTATCCACCCGATCCACAACATGCCGAACCCGAACACCCAGGAGACAGCAAACTGTTCGATTGCTGGGATCTGGGTGACAAATTACCCTGTCTTCCTTCCTAATAATAGAGTCCCCTACCACCAAAACATGTCTGTTGCTCTGCCTATTCTGCCCTCCCTCTTCTCCAGTAGAGCTGTTCGCCCGGCTGTTAGAGGGAACAGCTCTATCTGGCATTGCCATTCCTGAATGGACATCGCCAACAGTTTCACTCAATCTGGCAAATCTGTTGTTGTTTGCCAACTCAGAACTGGCCTGCCTCCTCCTGTACCCTCTGATTCCCCTTCTAACTGTAACCCAGCTACATCCCTGGCCATCCTCACTAGCCCCAGCTCCTCCCTCCATACTAGGCCCAGCTAAACTGTGCTCCGTGAGCACCAACTCCCTTTCCAGTGGAGCAATATCACTAAGTGCTGCAATTCTCCTCTCCAGATCTTCAATTTGAGCTTCCAAAGAGGCAACATGCTCACACCTGTCACAGAGGTATGGACCCTGGATCATCTGTTCCAGTAGTGCATACATTTGACAGGATGTACACTGAATAAGGTTGCCACTGGACTGACTCATAATTATTATTATTGTCTACGAAATTTCAGTGGGAAAAATAAAGAATATAATATAATATATTTATATAAAGTTTTCCTCCTTTGCACTATAAATCTGCCCTCCCTTTTCTTTGAAGGCCCTCCTTTTATTTAAACTCCTAGGCTTTTACTAGAATTGCACTTGATACTGAAAATGTTCGCAAGCTCACAAGTTCCCCTTCTCCGGTTTCTATTAACTTCTGCCTTCTCGCCTGGGCACAATTAGTGCACTCTGCAATTTATCAGCCTTTACTTGTAAGGTAAATCCACTTGTAAACAGGCCCCAAACCAGCTCACAAATCCTTTATCCTAGTTTAACAGTCAAGCCACACCCCTCTCACCTGGGCACACTTAGTGCACTCTGCAATTTATCAGCCGTTACTTGTAAGGTAAATCCACTTGTAAACAGGCCCCAAACCAGCTCACAAACCTTTTATACAAGTTTAACAGTCAAGCCACACCCCTCTCACCTGGGCACTATTAGTGCACTCTGCAGTTTATCAGCCTTTACTTTTTAAGGTAAATCCACTTGTAAACAGACCCCAAACCAGCTCACAAACCTTTTATACAAGTTTAACAGTCAAGCCACACCCCTCTCACCTGGGCAGAATTAGTGCACTCTGCAGTTTATTAGCCTTTACTTTTTAAGGTAAATCCACTTGTAAACAGAACCCAAACCAGCTAACAAACCTTTTATACAAGTTTAACAGTCAAGCCACACCCCTCTCACCTGAGCACAATTAGTGCACTCTGCAGTTTATTAGTCTTTACTTTTTAAGGTAAATCCACTTGTAAACTAAATTAATTGGGTATTTAAATACAGTAGACCATATGCACATATTAATAAATCTGATCCATAGTGTATCATCAGTTGAAGAGGTCCTTTACAAGTTCTTCAAGCTTTACATCATCCAATGCACCACTATATACTCAAACCCGTATTTATCAAATAGGCAACACAACTATACACCTTTCAATATGATAGAAAATGAGTATATCCAATTCGGCAGCACATGGGGTGGCAAACAGCTTAAAAATGCCTATTGATAAATCAGAACTGATATTCTGGCACACATTTACCCTATTTACTATTTATTTTCTTAAGCTGCTGTAATTAAATAGAACAATGCTTATAGATTAGAAATAATCAGAAAATAATTGGAAAAAATTATTTAAAACATTTAAAAAATATTTTATTATATAACAATAATTATAGTTTTAATAGTAAATAATAGTAACTATTAATGTTAATGTTGTTTAGTCGTCCAGTCCCGTCCGACTCTCTGTGACCCTATGGACTGCATCATGTCAGGTACATCTCTCACTAACTGCCCCTCTGAGCTCCATCTAGTTCATGTTTATTGCTTCAGTGACCTCATCTATCCATCTCTGCCTCTGTCATCCCCTTCTTCTTGTCGCTATAATCTTTCCCAGGATCAGAGTCTTCTCTAGGGAATCTTACCGTCTCATGATATGGTAAAATATTGTTTATACCTTGGTAGTAAAACAATATCATAATAAGATATTACAATACAGACATATATATATATATATATATATATATATATATATATATATATATATATGTAGTTGTTGTAATTGCAAGTTTGTTAGTGACGCTATGTTAAAAGTTATGGATTGCACATGCGCAATGAGTGCCGAAGGCCCATAAAGCAGAGGTGGGGAGAGGCTCGCAATGAGCGCCAAAGGTGCTGAATGCAAGGCCCACGATGAGCGCAGAATGTGCTCATCGCAAGGCCGCATATGAAAGGGGGGGACAGGCTACAAACAGCTTCCGAGTTACAGCCTTGAAAAAAATGGAGTCTATGAAAACCTTTTTTTGAAGCACGTACCTTGGAAGCCGTTCAGAGGCCCCCAAAAGACGCCAATCGCTTACAAAACTAACTGACAAACTCACACACAGCACAGGGGGAGAGGCAGGGAATCTGTAAGTGGGGTTGAAAGATAATTTGTTATTCAATTGGCATTTTTTGTTGGTCTGAAAACGGCTAAGAGAGAAAAGTCTGTAAAGCCGTAATTTTTTTTCAAGACCGCAAATTGTAAGACCATTTCAGGCTTGGAGAAATTGATCAATTTCTTAAGACTGCAAATGGTTTCACACCTGTAAATGGAATAAGGACGGGGAGGGAGAGGGGGGAAAGAGACACAAGGGAGTTTCGCAAAGTTACGGGCTCATGCATGTGTGCAGTGCATGCTGCATGTGTGCAGTGCATGCTGTGCCTTGCAATGAGCGGCAAAGCCGGTCATCGCGAGGCCAATAAAGTAGAGGCCTTTATTCGCTTATTGCGAGGCCTGCAAGTAGTGGGTTTGCTGAGGCCTGTAATTTTTGACGGGCAAGTCGCTAGTATATATATCTTATATTCAATTACTATACATAAAATGTCTCATTCCTATTGTATACTACACCTGCCTCCCATTAAAAAACTTTTCAAGATATTCTTTGTACTGCAAATGTATCACAGACGCCACTCATTACAACATGTAATACACCACATAAATACATATTGCAATGCTGATGAATTCACATATGCCATTAGATAACTTTGCTGATTTCAAAGCTGAATCCTAAAGTTGTATTGAGGGAAATTGAGGCAAATCGATACACAATAGTACATTCTCCCTTTGATAAATGTGGCCTATAACTTCTAAGTGGCGAACAATCCTTTCTAATCTAGTTAGCTCCCCCAAGATCACTTTGCTATGGATACATTTCTGAATAATTTTAATTGAAATCTCCATTGGCTTCAGTGTTGTTAATTGTATCTGGACCTCACAGTCTGCCACAAATGAGCGTCATTGATGTAGGTAAAGTTATTTCCAATTATAAACTGACACATATTTTAGACAAATTTGCCCAGCACCATATGACTCTGATTTAAGTCTGTTGTATGGAGATGGTAAGTTGATTACAGTACTATAACAAAATGCTGCGCTTCCTAGCACAAAATGATGGATGCAGTGCAACATATTTTTCAATACAGCCACTATTAGAAAAGAAATGAACGTGTTGATTAAGAAATCTATTTTTTAAGGAACGGGAGCGGTGAACAGTGTGGATAATGCAAGTCTGTGTGTTTGTAGTGCGGGAAGGCCTTGTGTCAGAAACACAGATGTGTGGACTATTGGTGCTAATATGGCCCACCTGGCTGCTGATAGGTTGTGAGTAACATAGTAACTGAGGTAGAAAAAAGATGATCCATTAAGCTCAGCCTTTTTAGATCACCTCTGATTTTTGGATTATGTGAATTGTTAATTGATCCAGTAGAAGGCAAACAACCCTATTGAAACAATGCTAATTGTCTCTTAAGGTAAACAATTGTTCCTGATCAAAAATACTGTAAATCAGATTAATACATTGCAAAAGAATGGAGGGCCCTGTCTTTTAGCTTAAATCATACATAATGCTTGTTTCTAAACTACCTTGCAAAATTGAAGACTTTCAAAGTTACAATCTTAAGTGTTTTATGTATGATACAGGAGGGTGTTCGATGCAAGATGGCAATGTGTAAGCAATAGTCTCAAGAAAGTGGAGGTGGTTGTATATTGCACTGTGGATTGTGAGTGATATTATGCCACTAGCGAATTGCCCGTCAAAAAATGACGGCAATGAAATTGTAAGGTAGCTAATGCTGTTTAGTGTGTAATAATGAAATATATAATACATTAATAAATGAATATACTTTACCTATTTTAAAGCATTGTGTGGAAGAGCTGTGAATGTGTTTTGATGTTGCTGCAGCATTAGTGGTGTGGATCTGCTGTGTAAGCGTGCTGAATGTGTGCAGTGTAACACTGTGCGTGCGCGAGCCCAAACCGTTGTTGTGTACTTTCGCATTGGCGTCAAATGGCGAGTAATGTGTGTTATACGTTTGTATCGGAATATCCGTAGGTGTTTTGTGGTGTTTTGCGAGTTTCTTGTGGTGTTTTGCGAGTTTAGAGTGCTGTAGCCTCGTTTTCGTTTTGTTCGGCGGCCATTTTTTCTCTCGCTTCTTTTTTTTTTTAGTCTGTAAACTGTTTTATTTGAAGTAAAATCGAGGTGTAAGTTGTATTTTTGAGGTGCTGGGTGCTCCCTCTTGGTGTAGGTAAGTTTTTTATGTATGTGGTGTGTGTATGTATTGTGTTTTAAATTTTGTAATGTTCGCGAGTTGCGTCCGAGTGTTGCGAGTCCGTAATGTGTGTGAACGTGTGTTGTATGTTGTTTGCGAGTGTCGTAATGTGTGTGTCGTACTGTTTGGGTTGCGACGTGAAGTTTGCGAGGGTCGCAGTTGCTGGCAAGGAGCGCCTTCGGCGCTCCATGCCAGCACCTGCGGCCCTCGCTTTGCGAGGTCCTCAGGTGCTGGCATGGAGCGCCTACGGCGCTCCATGCCAGCAACTGAGGCCCTCGCTTCGCGAGGGTCCTCAGTTGCTGGCAAGGAGCGCCTTCGGCGCTCCTTGCAGCAACTGAGACCCTCGGGCAGTGCCCTCGCGAAGCGAGGGCCTCGGCTCGCTACGCGAGTCGCGGCCCTCGCTTTGCGAGGGCCGCGACTCGCGTAGCGAGCCCGCAGCGTTAGCAACAACTCGTACGCTCACAACTATATATGTGATGGATCATGCAGTTGTGCATATTAAGGCTGAGGGTGATACGCTTCTTTAAACAATGCATTCTTAGGGCCTCATTCTATTATCGGCCGTAAAACGGCCGCAAGGCTGCGATTCCTTGCAGGGGTTCCGTAATCTTGCAATTCAAATATACGGCCCCGCAAGGATCTCCCCTTACGGCCGGCCGTATATCTTGCAACCGACCGTAAGCTCAGAAAACTTAAAACGCAAAAATAAATTCAAGCCTGCACTGTACAGCTCTGTAAATGCTAGGGATCATATTGGGGGACATGAGGATTAATAGCAACCCCCTCTCAAGCTTGCACATCAGCCCAAATCCGAGTTTACATTAACTGTTTATTTTCCGGCCGCAGCGTGGCCGGGTCTGAGGTGCTCCAAGCCCTCTGGACTTTTTACATGGATTTTTGACATAAATTAAAAAATATTTTTTTTACGGTTTTGAGTGTAGGGGAATGTTGTGCTATTTTTGATAACACCTACAATCACTTTATAGTCTCCTCAGAGTGCAGGATGGCTTTATTTTGGCTTTATAATGTGCTTAATTGGTGCTAGCGGGACCTTTTTCCTGCAAGTAAGCTGCGGCTCGATTTTAGCCTTGCAGAGAGGGTTCCCGGAGTAATAGAATAGCAACCGGGCTTTTATTGCGGCCGAAACTCTTGCGGCCGTTTTAGATCAAAGGCTTTCCTCCGGCGTGAGCGGCCGCAAGGGATAGCAAGGCGCCGGCCGCAAGCCTGCCGGAATCCCCGGCCGGAAGGGAATAGAATAGGCGAATAGCTTGCGGCCGGTCCTTGCGGCCCCGCATCTCCTACGGCCGATAATAGAATGAGGCCCTTAGTGAGCTTTTGAAGGTTTTGAGGTAGGAAGATAGTCACAGAGTTCCAAATAGTCCAGGTAATACAAGAAAACTTCTGGGGCAGGATTGAGAGAGAGTGAAAAGTCAGGAGGAAAGAAGGTCATTAGCAGAGCGAAGAAGGTGGTTGGTGGAATGTTTTGAGATGAGAGCATTGTTGCTGAGGGCTTTATAATTTAAGATCATTATTTTACATGTTATTCTGAAGACTCTGGGAAGCCAGTGGAGGGACTGACACAGAGGTGTTGCAGAAACTGAGATTTGAGTATGGTAGATTTATCTAATAGAGGTGTTCATTATGGATTGGAGTGGAGACAGATGGGTGATGGGACTACAGTAAGGAGTGAGCAGGAGTAGTTAAGGTTAGATATGATGAGAGAATGGATATGAGAATGGATTAGAGTTTTAGTTGTGTCTTATGTAAGTAACGTATTTTGGAGCTCGTAGTGATGCGAGTGATGTGAGTCCAAGTAGATATGAAGAAGTGCTTTTTGATAGCTAGGTTGCCTCTATGTTTATCCATGTTGTCTATGGTCAGGAAAACCCAACCATGTGAACTGCTAAATAGTATAATGTATTTGTTTCAGAATTTGTTTTGAGACATGATATTTATTTTAATGAAACAATGCACCATCAATGAAATATGTTAGTGGTGCCATGTTTGTGTTGGTACGAGCTTATGATTTCTGGGTAATTTGTGTTGGTATAGTATCTGTTAATTTGCAGTTAGGTTTGTGATACATTGAAAAACGTGTTATACTGATCTTTACCCCTTAAGCATTTTATGTATGGGTTTGAGCTTAATGAGACTCTTAAGCAAATTTTGGTTTCAATTTTTTTTAGCTTAATCAATAAATGTTATGTATGTCAAAGTAATTGTCCTAAACAATGTACACTTCACATGCTTCTAAGTAGCAACCAGAATAACAGATTCTCAGTTTCAAGATTTTAATCTCATTCTTGCTGCTGTTTTTCTGATCTATAACACAATGTCACACCCACAAGGGAGGGGCTTCACGCTACTAGCATAATGCTGCTGCATGCAGACACAGCATGTGTGGTAAACTGATGCCCCTCTGCTGAGGGCATGTTTTTAGGTCACAGATGTGAACAATAGCATCTTTCAGAGGAAAATAAGCGAGAAAGAGGGCTGCTTCAGAAGCTGAGACTCTGTTACTCTAATCAGTAAATTAAGTATACATTTTATATGAGAAGATAAAAATAATTAATATACTTAGTATATATATGTATGAATAAAACAAAAACATACTGAAAGAGTCCATTTATCAGCATTTAAAGGCATATATAAGTTTCCCTGTTTTTACCTTTTTCTAATCTAGCACATGCTGCTTATATCAGAAACACCCATTACATTGATCTGTATGATACACACACAGATTTATTTTATTTAAAAATGTGTTTTCCACACCCCCGGAGCTTGCATAGTCACAGTGAACTTTGCAATACAAACACTACATTTGAGTACAGATCTTAACCCTTTACTAACCTGAAGCCTACAGCAGCATAATGCAGAGGTATACAGAGCAATGATTGGGCTCCTCTGTGCTTCCTTGCACAGGGGACTACACATACCATGATGCCTTCCTGCAGAAACTGCTATCAAAGATGGACAGAATGTATTAGCTGCCTGTGATTGGCCAATACAAATTAAGAATTTTTATCCTAATTTTAGCAGGGATTTCTAAGATTTTTAACTCTGAAAATAAATTGCTTGCAAACTCATGAGATTTTGCAAACTGTATGGTAAGTTTAATAATGTTATTTTGGGATTTTGTAATGCAAAAAAAAAAAATCATACACTACTGATTCTTCTCTATCAGATGCATTCAAACTTGCATGAAACTTAAATATGCCTTCAATAATATACAAGTATATTTGCATGAAAAGATGTGCAACTTCCAGCTATTGTAAAGTCATTTCAAAATCAGTTACACATATTTAAAAATAGGTTGATTTACTGAAAATACCTCTGTGAAAAGTGTACAAATTACAAATGGTCTTACTGTAATGCATTACATTTTGGATGGGTGTATGTATGCATGCATAAATACTCACAGGAATATACTATATTTAAATTCAAACATGGAACATATTTGACATAAACATCTGCTTTCTATACTTGGTATGCAATTAATCACATAGTTGTAATGAGGAACTTAAACTGTGTCATCAAGATATGATGGCATTTTACTGAAATATTTTATATAATGAAGCATGATAGATGATAGAATTTTGTAAGATGAAAATTGTAATCTCTTTACAATTACATTTATAAAAGATAAGGAGTAAAGAAAGCTAATTTTGTCCCATGTCAATAACTTTCCACATCGGCTTTCTATATAAACTTATATAAAATTACACAATCAGGCAATCCATTTATATCCATTTATATAACCATTTTTCTAAATACTGTAGCCTATGTGATTTTTACTTACTCATAGTGCAGTTTATTTTTGGATACTTGGACCAGACAAAAAAAGAAATGTTCTATAATGAAATAAAAGGCAATCATCCTCCACAACAGATAGACAGTGAGATTTATTTTCGTTATACATGGATTTCAGGCCAGAGATTATTGATGGTGTACACTGACACCTGCCACTGGCACTCATACTATACAAACACCTGTCAACAGTGCAGATAAAAATGCAAACACTTTGAGAAAGGCCATTATGGTTACTGAAAAGAGGTGTGTGGGATATTCATGGGAACAATGAGTTTGTGTATTTTATTTAGTTTTACATTTGTATGTGTCTCAGCTTGTCCTAAAGTTCATACTTGAGGAACATATGAGGAATATATGATATAGGGAACATAAGGAACATATTAATGAGATATGTAAATAAGTATACTTAGGCACACTGAGCCACATAGATTAGTATAAGATAATTATACATATGCAGTTTTACTTGTATTGCGCCAGCAATGTATACAGAGCATAGATGTCGCGAATAGTTAGACGGCGGACTGTTCCCGGCGAACATAGCATGTTCGCGTTTGCGGCGAACTGCGAACATATGCGATATACGACCCGCCCCCTATACTTTATCATTGAGCAAACTTTGACCCTGCAACTCACAGTCAGCAGACACATTCCAGCCAATCAGCATCCTACCCTGCCTTCCACACCCTTCTACCTCATGGACAGCAGCCATTTTGGAATCATAACTAACTCGCAGTCTTACTGAGAGGAGGCTGAGTGTAGGTGGTACTGCATCAATAGGGAAAACCATAGCTAGGCTACTGTACACAGTGTGCAATACAGTCCTGAAGGACTCTTTTGATCTCTGCTGCAAGGACACCCCTGTGTCTCTCCCCCCCCTTATCATCATCCACCCCTGACACTTATCCCTAACACCTAACCCTAACATTCCTCACCCTAACACCTAACCCTAACACCCCTCACACTTATCCCTAACACCTAACCCTAACATCCCTCACCGTAACACCTAACCCAAACCACCCTTACACTTATCCCTAACACCCCTCACCCTAACCCTAACACCCCTCACACTTATCTCTAACACCCCTCACCCTAACACCTAACACCCCTCACACTTATCCCTAACACCCCTCACCCTAACACCTAACTCTAACACCCCTCACACTTATCCCTAACACCCCTCAACCTAACCCTAACACCCCTCACACTTATCCCTAACACCTCTCACCCTAACCCTAACACCCCTCACACTTATCCCTAACACCCCTTACCCTAACCCTAACACCCCTCACACTTATCCCTAACACCTAACCCTAACATCCCTCACCCTAACACCTAACCCTAACACCCCTTACACTAACACCCCTCACACTTATCCCTAACACCCCTCACCCTAACACCTAACCCTAATACCCCCTTACACTTATCCCTAACAGGCCTTACTCTAGCACCTAACCCTAACATCCCTTACCCTAACACCCATCACACTTATCCCTAACACCCCTTACCCTAATCCTAACACCCCTCACACTTATCCATAACACCCATCAACCTAACACCTAACCCTAACATTCTCACACTTATCCCTAAGACCTAACACCCCTCACACTTATTCCTAACATGCCTCACCCTAACACCTAACCTTAATACCCCCTTACACTTATCCCTAACAGCCCTTACCCTAACACCTAACCCTAACATCCCTTACCCTAACACCCATCACACTTATCCCTAACACCCCTTACCCTAACACCCCTCACACTTATCCATAACACCCATCAACCTAACACCTTACCCTAACATTCTCACACTTATCCCTAAGACGTAAAACCCCCCACACTTATATATCCCTAACACCCCTCACCCTTATACCTAACCCTAATACCCCCTTACACTTATCCCTAACAGCCCTTACCCTAACACCTAACCCTAACATCCCTTTCCCTAAAAGCCATCACACTTATCCCTAACACCCCTCACCCTAACACTTAACCCCCTCACCCTTATCCCTAACACCCCTTACCCTAACACCCCTCACACTTATCCCTGTGTCTCTTCCCCCCCTTATCATCAAGGGAGGGGGGAGGATGATGAGGGAGGGGGGAAGAGACACAGGGGAGGATGATGAGGGAGGGGGGAAACAGACACAGGGGAGGATGATGAGGGAGGGGTAAAGAGATACAGGGGAGGGTGATGAGGAAGGGGGGAAAGAGACACAGGGGAGGATGATGAGGGAGGGGGGGAAGAGACACAGGGGAAGATGATGAGGGAGGGGAAAAGAGATACAGGGGAGGATGATGAGGGAGGGGGGAAAGAGACACAGGGGAGGATGATGATGGAGGGGGGAAGAGACACAGGGGAGGATTATGATGGAGGGGGATGTTAGGTTATTTATGCCCTTTATGGATTAAAACCAGACTCTGCATCAACTATGTAATTTTCCGTGGGAGTTTTGACATGGATCCCCCTCCGGCATGCCACAGTCCTGGTGTTAGTCCCCTTAAAACAACTTTTCCATCACTATTGTGGCCAGAAAGAGTCCCTGTGGGTTTTAAAATCCGCCTGCCCATTGAAGTCTATGGCGGTTCGCCGGGTTCGCCGGTTCGCTAACATTTGCGGCGGTTCGCGTTCGCGGTTCGCGACATCACTAATACAGAGTTATACAGAAACAAAGTACAAAAAAATTACATGAAAATATAAATACATTTCACAACACTAATGGGTTATATAGTTCCTGCTCAAAAAGTTTACAGTCTACTTATATAAGGCACAGACGCATAAGACACATTATGGTAAAAGGGTAAGTGCATATGTTAGGGAGAATATCTAGACGTGCAAAGGGATTCCTTGCGAAGCATCTTTACAGACATGATTTTTAAGCTGTTTTTAATTATAATATTTCCATGTCCTTTCCATATGACTAAAAACAGGCCACTCTCCATTCCCTACTAGTCAATCCATATGTCTTCAGTTCCATGCCAGTCTTATTCATTCATATATCCTCATCCTTGACATGTATTGTCATAATTATATCTGCCATAATAGCTGATAAACTCGCTAATCCTGACTGATCTCTCATTTACTAAATTATAAACAACCTCTACTCCACTTATATCCATATGTCTTCAATAATATGAGTCCATAAATTGTATGTCTTTAAATGACAGCTTTATAGTTATTCATCCATACAATAACGTATATTTTGCAGTCTATATAAACAAACTGTGCATGTCTGTATAATTCTGTCATAAAGAATAAACATACTTAATCCTAATTTTACTCTCCTTTAATAAATTATCTCTGTCCCTCTCTGTCCCTCATTCCTTATCACCTCTTTCACTAAGAGGCCTTAAATGATTTTGATTTCAATGGTTGTACGAATGCATGTGAAATAACATAGATACAGTACAGAGAAGTCAGAGAGGACAATGTTCTTTATCCCTAAGAATTTTTTTTGGTGGGTCAAAAACAAGTATATATAAAGAGTGAGGTAGCGTGCTTGTGCAGTGATCTAGGTGAATAATCAGAGTATTGCAGTATAAAGTGATACCTTTTTTATTGGACAGGCATATTAATACAATGAATATATATATATATATATATATATATATATATATATATATATATATATATATATATATATATATTGCAAAATTTGGGGGTGGCAAGCATGTTATTATGTGAGATTTTATTGTCCTGTGGCCATTAAAATCCACCTTTAAAAAAAAAAAAAATGAAAAAAAAGTCACATTACCTCTTTATGATTAGTTGTGAATTAACACATTCTGTAACAGATAATAGCAAAATGATGTTGCTTTTAAACAACAATGTCCTTTCACCATCAACTCTTTCAAAACAAATTTACTCTTCTGTAAGTAAATATATATATATATATATATATATATATATATATATATATACTGTATATATACATGGTTGGATTACCCATTAGGCAAACTAGGCAGCTGCCTAAGGGCTCCTATCTGTGAGGGGCTCCTTTTTTTAGCTTAAAAAACATAGAAAAATATAAAATAATATGGCCCAACATCAAATGCGTTTAATAAACAAGTAATAGCTTGTCATGTGTATGACTATGCTGTAATAATGTCTGTTATGGGGAAATGTCTGTGATTTGCTCACACAGCAAGAGAGCAATATACACGCACAGAAAAGGGAGAAATGGGCATAAATTGTTAACGCACTTCACTGCCCAGGGGCTCCAAAAAAGTGGATCCGGCATTGTATATATATATATAAATATATATATGTATATATATATATATATATATATATATATATATATATATATTGAACAGGAAATATATTAATCCCTGAAACAAAATTTATGTTGTACTGTTATTTAACTGGCTAGTGTACATTACCGACGTATTCAAAGGAGGAAATTATTTTAAAATTATCAAAAACAAATGTGTATAATTTGTCTATTGCACAAGGAACCATTTGTAAAATACATTGTATGTTATATAAGAGATAAGATAAGTAGAAATGTTGATCGGTTAGGCTACTTTGAGAAAGGCTTGCTAGAGAATGGTTGCTGCATGTATTTAACTTAAAGAGTCCTGAAAAGTTCCAACCCCTGTAGCTTTTGCATGCAATGTTTCTATAGTGCTACATGTACTAACCAATACATATGCTTAGAACATGACCTAATATTTCTAAATACTTCATAGTAGTGTGGGCATTAAATAGCCTATGGTATTACAGTACGTAAACCAACTATGGCTAATTTCCTAGAGGTCATCCCACCCCTGATATGGGCCTCATACTAACCGAGGCCTTATTTTACGTTAGGAGATTAATAAGCAGGCAACTTACTACATACCACAACTGTCTATTGAATAGGCCAGTGCTGGTTTTCTTTCTATGCTGTTTCAAGGCCAAACACTGACTTGTGTATGTTTAGGACAAGGTGTTGGTCTGGAGAATGACATGGTGGGATGAGTTTATGTCCCCAATTACTACATTTTATATGGAGGCTAATTTGGGGTTTGAATATTAACCTTGTTTGATAAAAAGTTTTCAAAAAAAATTCTGAAGGGATAATTTAATCTCAGTTAACCTTTACATTTTTCAAAAATCTATGCAATAATATCATCAATTAAAACTCCAATGCATTTACATGAATCACTTTCAGAGTGCTTGTTGTTTTAACTTAGTTTTTCAGCACAGTCTAGGTATGTATGAATCAGCAAGCCTGCCCACATGCATCTGCTGTGTTGGGCTTGTTTTTGTATATGTTACGTACATCTGGTAATATGCCTATTCCCTTAAAATATATGATGTACAAATGTAAATATATCTTACATTTTATTGCATTCTTCCTGTTAATTGCATTGATATCTTGTTTGATGAAGTGAGTTAATGGATTCCTGAAAACAAAAAAAAGTTTCAACCCTTTGTACTGTATAGTATACTGTATTTTATATAATTTCGGTTAGGCATCAAAATGTAAGTACAATATATTTATGAATCTTCTAAAATCTATAAAAATATAACAAATAATACAAATCATTCAGGATTGAGACATAATTCCATTTTCAAAAGCCTATCAGATATCAAAATATTTAAAAACCTCCTCAAAAATGTATTAGGATTGCATCTTGAAGTTTGGGAATACAGAATTAATATAGAAATGCCAATATACATGGCATTATTATAGTTACTGACTCTTTAGACATGTTTTATATTAAAGTTATAACTAGATTAATTCATTCATTTGATCCTTTTCAATGTTGTTAAATGCACACTTCACTTATTTCTAAGAAGCCCACAGGGTAACAGCATCTTACCTTTAGGGAACTACCCCTTTCTTCATATTCTTCCTTTTGTAGGGTGTTCAATTGGCGTCTTTTTGAGGGCTCCAAACGGGTTACGAATTACAGCCTTTAAAAAATGGCGATGGTTAAAACCTTAACTTACAGCCTCCCCAAGCCTTTGATCTTTCAAGGACGCAAGACTTCTGATCGCAAAAATCATAAATAGCTATTCAATTGCAAAATGAAACGCTAAATGGCGGCCCAAAGCTTACGGGTTCCAAATAGGACTTTCAAAGGGTTTACAGACTAGTAAGTAACACTACAAAAGTCAATAGAAATACACCAATGCACTTTAAAATATGGGGATGGAAGGCATTACAATTACTCGCACAACTCATAACTATCAAATATACCAAAAAATAAAATGGTATTTTCCTCATAGGTTCTAATCGTCATGCATATGCCAATATGAAAAGTCATGCTGCAACGTGCTGAAAGCTATTAAAGACACATTACCTCATTAAATTGCAACACAAATACATGCACATGGCTGATATATTAAACCCTTTCTCATTCACAGAGACTCTAATGTGGACCTTAAACATACAAAGATCATCTTATATACATTTCACATATATACATTTCACATAGGTGGGTAGGTCATAGCAGACTGGTCAGACAAGTCACAGTCCACTAGAGAAGGAACTGGCAACCCATTCCAGTATCACCTGTCATATTGTTATTCGGCTCTCAAGGGGATGTTGATACTCCACAGTACCACTAATTGGACTTTGCATGTTTATTAACCCTTTATTTTGATTATACATAATATATTATTATATGATATCTAATGCTATTATGACTATTACTATTGTTATATGTATTGATCTATTGCATAGCAAATTCCAAAAGAATATTAGTAGTAGTATGCTATAAACCCCCAAATATAGCTGATAGTGAGGAAATACAATTATTGTTACACTCAGCTAAGCATGGGCAAGTTGTAATAATGGGAGATAATTACCCTGAAATAAACTGGGTAAATGAGACCAGCAGTTCAGCTAAGGGGAGCAGGTTCTTGAGTACACTCAGAGATCATTATCTGGCACAATCCTACAAGAGCCTACTGGAAATGAGGCTATCTTGGATTTAGTTATCACAAATAATATCAATATAGTATCAAGTGTTGAAATAGGGCAACCTTTGGGAAACACAGTCTCATTTGAGATTGAATTAAAAAAACAAAATTGTAAGGGGCCAACAAAAACTCTTAATTTTAAAAGGGCAGATTTTAACGGTCTAAGGGCAGCAATACAAAGTATAGACTGGGACAAAGAACTGGCATGTAAAAATACTAAACATATATGGACAACATTTAAATCCTTACTAAATATACATACTTATCACCATATACCAAGTAGGAATAACAGTAAAAGGAGTAAATCACATCCAATGTGGCTTAACAATGATTTAATGATCAAGATACAGATTTAAAAAAAAGCATTTAAATTATACAAACAAGAGGGGACAGCGACTGCTTTACGGGAGTACAAGGAAATCAACAAGGCTTGCAAAAGGGCTATTAGACTGGCTAAAATAGAAAATGATAAATTAATTGCAAAAAAGAGCAAGACTAACCCTTAAATATTTTTTAAGTATATTAATGGGAAGAAGGCGAGGAAGGAAGCTATAGGAACATTATAATGTGACACAGGCCATCTGAAAATGAGTGACCAGGTAAAGGCAGTTGAGCTAAATAGATTATTTTCTTCGGTATACACAAGGGAGGTACTAGTAGTTGGGACACTACAACATAATGGGGCTACACTACCTTCACCAAATAACTGGTTAACGCAGGAAGAAATCCAAAAGAGGTTGGAAATACATCCAAGGGTACTGAGGGAACTGGGTTCAGTAATAGCCAAACCATTATATCTATTTTTTCAAGATTCACTCAACACACAGTCTCTACCAGATGACTGGAGAAAAGCAGATGTGATACCTATATTTAAAAAGGGAACAAGAGCAAATCCGGGGAATTATAGACCAGTGAGCCTCCCTTCTGTAGTGGGAAAACTTTTAGAAGGGTTAATAAGGGATAATATACAAGAATGTGTCTATTTGAACAGGATTATAAGTAGGAATCAACATGGATGTATGAGGGATAGATCATGTCAAATAAATCTAATTAGGTTCTATGAGGAGGTCAGTAGGTAACTCAGTGGATGTAATCTATTTGGATTTTGCAAAGGCTGTTGATAGAGGTCCACATGGGAGACTATTGTGCAAACTAAGGGATACAGGAATTGCAGTAAATATCTGCTCATGGATTGAGCTGGCTAAAAGACAGGAAGTAAAGGGTTGTGTAAGTGAAACATACTTGGATTTGACTAATCTGTTAAGTGGGGTTCCTCAGTTTTCAGTATTAGGTCCTCTCCTTTTTTAACATATTTAATAATATGTTAAAAAGTTGTGCAAGGTAATTCAATCAGATAATAATGTGCTTTCCCTTCAAAGGGATTTACATAAAATTGAGGAATGGGCATCTAAATGGCAGATGAGATTTAATACGAATAAATGTAAGGTTATGCATCTGGGAAGGAAAAATAGCCATGCAATTTATAATCTAAATGGAGCAAATATAGGGGTATCAGATACTGAAAGGGATTTGGGCGTACTTGTGGACAACCACCTAGGTAACAGTGCTCAAAGCCAAGCAGCATCTTCAAAGGCAAATAAAATATTAGCATGTATTAGGAATGGTAGAGAAGCAAGGGAAGCAAATATAATTCTGCCACTATACAAATCTCTAGTACGCCCTCATTTGGAATATGGAGTACAATTTTGGCACCACTTCATAAAAAGGACATTTTAGAGCTGGAAAAGGTACAGAGGAGGGCAGCAAAACTATTAAGGGGAATGGAGGGGCTATGTTATTAAGAAAGACTAACCAAATTAATGTATTTTCTCTAGAAAAAAGGCATCAAAGAGGAGATATGATTACCTTATATAAATACATCCAGGGTCAATATAAAGAATTGTCAAGGGAGCTTTTTGTGCCAAGATGTTTTCATGTAGTGACAGTGGATTCGATAGATAACTTTAAATGGGAACTGGATTTATTTCTAATTAAGAAGGGAATATAGGGTTTTCATGGATAATTAGAGAGAGTGTATTGATCCAGGGAGAAATCTGAACGCCAGTATCTGGCGTCAGGAAGGAATTCATTTTTCCCCCTTTGAAACGATTGGCTAAGCTTCACTTGGGTTTTTTTCTGTTTGCCTTCCTCTGGATTAATTAATAATAAAAAAAAATAGATAAATAGTTGATTTATAATGAATTATCAATTAAAAACTAATTAATTAATAACTAATCCTCATATTGCAGATCAGAGAAGAACTTAAAAGCTTGAACTTGATGGACTGAAAGTCTTTTTTCAACCTTAATTACTATGTAACTATGTAACTAGGGCTCATTTGTTTACATATATAAGAATGTGACACAAATGTGATGTATGTGGATGTCCCATAACCCCAACCATTGAAAACACACTGACATGGTGAGAACGGTATTACAAAGCTTTATTTCATACAAAGAGCACAATCAGAAATGGTCAAGACTGTGCATTAATATCATGGGTGTGGTGTGGGCGGATTCCGGGAGAGCAAGAGGCTTTTGGTAAAAAGGGGAAACCTACAGGGGGTAATGTGAGTCTAGAATAAGCATGATGCATAGCACCTACCAGGTTCACATGCGGTCACTACACCACTGCAACCGGAATCTGATGATTAAAAGGATTATCAGAAATAACACCATTTAATTGAAGAAACCATTATTGTGCATAGCACTTACAACTTGTCTAGATCTGCTCAATGAAACAGATGATTCAACCTCTGGACTTTGTAATCCAATCCAGTTTCACACGTACAGTGTGGTGAAAAAAAACATAAATCTGGAATGTGTTCAACTAAAAAAAGGTGGAGGAGTTTAAAAAGGAATCAAAATGCATGTAAATGTAACAAAATACTGTAATTGTAACAATATATCAACTCACCTGTTTCCCATCTGCAAGCATTACTAACCATTAGCTAGGTCTCTGGATAATCAGCAATATGGGAAAATACCCATTAATACGGAGAGGACACGAAGGTCAGCAGCCAGATTCATTGTTACTTACATCAGACCCAAGGATCTGTTCTCAGACTGATATTGAGGTCAGCATCACATGCTTCACTAGTGCATACAGTATATCAATACTGGCTGTCATTAACATGCCATTGTGAGAGTTTGTAAGTCCACTGCCATAGCGGTATTGGTCTACATTTAAGCTAACAACAATCACGTCTTAGATATCTGGCTATATGATAGCTTTAAGATTGTGGGAGCTACATGTTAAGTGGGAGGGGGCGGCTGTCTTTGAAGGAATGTCTATCTGAGAGGCACTGTGAAAACCTTACACCTCATACATTTCCTTCACAATGCTTGCAGGTGCAGAAGATGCATTTATGGACCTGAATTGTACCTAAAACAAAAGAAAGAAAGAAAATAGATAAAACCTACAAAATAAGGTCTTAAAAAATTATAGGGACTGCAGTATAATTTCTCAACGGCATTCCTCAGTGACCATCAATTGGTGACATGTTCAACAGAACCCTACATGTCCACAGAGAAGAGGATCATGGATCATGTGATGTGAGGCAGCCATCTGCATACAAAAAATCACCATCACATAGGCAAAGATCGAAGACTCTGTTGCCAGGCTAGATTAGGTTAACATTGTGACCAATAGATTGTCACTGAGGAGCGCTGTTGAGAAGGCATAAACATATGTGCAGCCCCTATGTCCTCCTCTGCCTAGGCACAGGGCCCACATCCCAATGGTCGGCCGCCATCTCCCTGCTGGTGGGGTGGGGGGGGGGGCGGGGGGAAGCAACCCGCCGGCAGGCAGTGGCATGTGCATTGGTGGAGGCATGGTGGGAGGAGAGGAGGGGCCGGGCTGCGTTTGGCCAGGGAATTCCCCCAAGGTGGAGGAGGCGGGGCTGGGGACCTGATCGCTTTGCATGGCCTCTGTGGTAACTCCCAGGAATGTGCTCTGGTCCACCCCAATCCTGAGCAGTCCAGCCATGTAAGTCTCAGTCATTATTCGGTGCCTTCTCTCCTCCCTACTGCTCCTTGCCAGGGTGCGCGTTTCCTCTGCAGGATTGGCTGAGATTCTGGCCTGGATCCCCCAACAGTCCACCTGCTGACGATGCATGAGGGCCAGCATCTCTGCCTGAGCAGCCTGGCTTGATGTTGGGGATGGAGGCCCCTGGGGCGTGGCCTGGTGATGAGGTGGCGGTGTGTGAATGGGGAGGGTCCGGGGCTCAGCTGGAGGCTGTTGAAGAATGGGCGGTGGTGTGCTTGGGCCCAGTGGTGGCAGTGGTTGCGGCCAGTCCAGTGCACTGCTGTGGTGGGGGGGAGGTGGGGGCCATCTGGTGTCCTCACTCCAATTGGAGGGCCCTGGCAATAGCCTCAGTCTCTGAAGGAGGGGAGAAGTGGGGTTGAATCCCAGCGGTGTGGCCGGAGGTCCAGATGGTAACCCCACTAGCCATGTTACATCCTCCTCTTCTGAACCAGTGCCATCAGCTCTGCTTCTTTCCTCCTCCCCCTGCGCCAAACAGCAACTCAGATTAGCTATATAGTTAGATAATAATTGTGGTTGAAAAAAGACTTTCAGTCCATCAAGTTCAACCTTTTAAGATCTCCTATGATCTGCAATATGCAGATCAGTTGTTAATTAATTGATTAATTAATTGATTGATCCAAAGTGAGGCAAACAGAAAAAAAAGCAAGTGAAAAAAATGAATTCCTTCCTGACCCCAGCTACTGCCGATCGGATTCCACCCTTACTGTGAAGAACCCTTTTCTTTCTTTAAGGTGGAATCTTTTTACTTCTAACCTCAAGGGGTGTCCTCTTGTCAGTTGAAAACCTCTTGGCACAAAAAGCTCCCTTGACAATTCTTTATTTTATTTAAACTCCTACACTTTTACTAGAACTGCAACTCCCTCCTTTTATTTAAACTCCTAGGGCCTCATTCTATTATCGGCCGCAGCCGTTGCGGTGCCGCAACGACCGGCCGCAAGCTATTCTGCTTTTCTATTTTCCTCCGGCCGGGGATTCCGGCAGGCTTGCAGCCGGTGCCTTGCTATCTCTTGCGGCCGCTCGCGCCGGAGGAAATCCTTTGATCTAAAACGGCCGCAAGGAAATCGGCCGTAAGAAAATCCTATTTGCAATTCAATTGCTCCGGCAAGGCTAAAAGCGAGGCGCAGCTTACTTGCAGGAAAGAGGTCCCGCTAGCACCAATTATGCACGAAATATAGCCCAAATAAAGCCATCCTGCACTTTGAGAAGACTATAAAGTGATTTTCGGTGTTAGCAAAAATAGCACAAAATTCCCCTATACTCAAATCCGTAAAATATATTTTTTTTAATATACGTCAAATATCCATGTAAAAAGTCCATAGGGCTTGGAGCACCTCAGACCCGCCCACGCCGCAGCCGGAAAATAAACAGTTAATTTAAACTTGGGTTTGGGCTGATGTGCAAGCTTGAGAGTGGGTTACTTTTAATCCTCATGTCCCCCAATATGATCCCTAGCATTTACAGAGCTTTACAGAGCTGTCTTGAATTTATTTTTGACTTTTTAGATTTCAGAGCTTACGGCCGGTTGCAAGATTCACGGCCGGCCGTAAGAGGAGATCCTTGCGGGGCCGTTTAATTGAATTGCGAGGTAACGGGACCCCCGCAAGGAATCGCAGCCTTACGGCCGGTTTACGGCCGATAATAGAATGAGGCCCCTACACTTTTACTAGAACTGCACTTATACTAGAAGTGTTCGCAAGCTCACAAGTTCACCCCTTCCCCTGTTTATACTTACTTCTGCCTTCTCACCTAGACAAATTAGTGCACATAGAGATTAATCATAATTTACTTGCAATTCCAGTTGCAAACAGCCCCATACAACTCAAAAACCTTTATTTAAGTTTAACACAGGCAACCACTCCCCTCTCACCTGGACAAAATTAGTGCAAACAGCAATTAATCACAATTTACTTGCAAGAAGTACATTTCAGTGGCAAAGCTACCATTTGCTAGATGTGATCTATTCTTTGGTTCTTGGTCTTGATCGTTCTTAGCTCCTATCTTAATTCCGTCTGTGGTCTATATCTGCATAGGCTGCAGTGGGCACACCAATACATGGACTATCTATTGGTTATCTATCCCTTGTTAATTCCATTGAGCTGACATCTTAGTGTCCTTGCTGGTCATCATTTACATGTGTAGTGTGTGTGATGCACATGTGGTAATATGTTGGTGTATGTGATATTCACCTGACATGGCATGCTGGGTCCTGCTGGGCCACCAGTCCTGAAGATCCAGCAGCCGGCACCTGTCTCAGAAGGTCCTTGGTGACCCTCTGCCCTTAACAGTTTGCGGCAGATTTACAGATTTACGGGCTTGAGGCTTTGGCCCGTAACTCGTTATAGCAGCAAAAATTAATACATATGTAAGTATTGGGTGTATGTTTGAATTTGAATACCCATTACAAATTCTTATTATTATGAAGAATAAAGTTAATGTCACTGGAGCTATTAATTTACTTGTGAGAAATGTTAAATAAAAGGTGTTAAATAAATGTACCATTTAATATGTGTGTACTTTAGCAATAATTATATCAGCCATGTCTGCTTTATTCAGCAAACTAAGCAGTTTTAAACTATTCACTACACATTATATTCTGTAATAAGCCAATGAAGTCCATTATCATCAAAGTGAGGATGTGTCATGATAATCTTTTACATTTTCTTTTTTTTTATTATTATTAATGGGAATAAAAGTTATAACAGAGTAAGATGTACAGTACAAGAACCACATCAATTGTATTCAAATTGCATCAGAAAAGGCTTGTGTCTACTTTTCTCATTTTTTTTAGTTTTGTTGCATAAATTATAATTAAATATGATATATTATTATATAGTACAAATTTAAAAAAAAAGAAAAACATATATATAAAAGTGAAAGAAAGGAAAAGAGGGTAGAGGAAGATGGGATGGGTGGAAGCTTAGTATAATATCGTCCCTGAGGTCTGTTTATGTATTACCTTTTCTTTATGCTACCATCCAATTCGTAGTTCCCGGAAGTCCCAACAGGAAGCCCACTTTTTATAGTTGTCATCTAGTTTGGCAGAGATCAAGCTCATTGAATGTATGTATTTAAGTTTTTTTCAGTACTTCACCAAACACAGGAATGGACGTTTTCCAAGTTTTAGCAACTGCATGTATTATATTAAAGAAAAAAAAACATAATTTTTGCTTCTTTCATAACATGAGAAAAGAGACTGGAAATCGAAACAAATGTCATAACACAAATACATGTATAATAACATGACATGTAATTTATAGAATGTGACTATATGTTTTACAAGTAGGTGTTAATAATAACAAACAAGAAAAAAATCACTATGTAAAGGAAAAAAAACATTTCCTTGTGATGAAGTATTAATGATAATTAAATTTAATTTGATTTTAAATGTAATGCTAATTTATTGAACATTCTATCAAAGTTTAAGGGTTATAGTCTTCTGCTATGCTTTTTTTCTTAGCTTTTGAAATAATGTTAGCTTTCTGGGAACGATGTTAAGAGCATGACTCTAATTCACTGGAAAGAAAATGCACAAAAGTCCACTGATAAATACAATTAACATTATACTCACTTATTGTTATAGGTGCTAAATGCTCTGCTAGGAATCCGTCTGCCGGATTTGTGGGGTTGTTAAAAATAAACACCTCCCTGAAGAATGGGTTAATGTAAAACAAATACACACAGGCCCCTATTTAATTGCAAGCCTGCAGTTGCCTTCATACCCGCTGTAAGTCTGCTAATTTGCAACAGTTACAGAGCGATTCAATTGATGAAGCCTGCAGCTACCTGGCCGAAAGCCTAAACCGTAAACCATGCACCTGTAAGTAGCATTTCAGGGCATGATCATGATCAATTAAGCAAGGCCGTAACTAACAATTTAGAGACAGCCAATAGTAAATGTCATCATGACGTCAGTAAAACATGGAGGTTCAACGTCAATCAATTAGCGTTTAGAGGTCCCATATGAGATCAGACTCGCAATCCAGCAACGTACAAAATAATACAAATGAATGACGATACTATCCTAGTGCATGTTGGCTGCCTGATATGTATTAACTCCTTGATTCCCAAGATTGATATAACACAGAAATGAAATGTAAAAAACAAAAATGTTTATAGGATATTTGCGAGCTTGAGAATGTTGTGCAATTAATTCTAATGTCTTTCATAGTTTTCCCCCGTCTTTTAAAGTGCAGTATTGATTTTATATTAGCTTTTACAGTGCAACGAACAGTTTTTTAACCGCCTTGCGAGTCCTATCTGGTACTCAAAGGATTTTCTTCTACATTTGCCATTTACGGGTGTGAAAACAATAGCGAGCTTGAGGAATTGTAGCAATTGAATAGCGATTTGCGATTGTAACATTTACAGGCTTGAAAGATCAAAGGCTTAGATGGGTTGGAGTTACAATTTTAACAACCGCACGGATTTTCAGCCTATTCTCTATCCTGAGAATTAATGCAACAAAACTTTTAGATGAATAGAGTGTGCAGACTAGGTGGACATTTTTGGTTCATATCTAGCGTTAAATATTTCTATCTTACTAACCTTGAATTGATTTTGGTGACAAGGTAAGGTCGGTGGTTATTCTCCTTATAACAATGGACAGACATGGTGTTTGAAGACTTTCACTTTTCCATTATGCAGTAAATTTAAACAGATAATTACATAACAAAATAATATTTGATCCCTGTTTGCCAGTGTACTTAAATGAATGTAATGTTCTTTGTAAAGAAATATGCAGGTATAATAATATAAAAAAAATCGTCTGGCAGTGGGACCACTGTTCACTGAGAAATTATGTGGGAACAGGTTTTATGGATTGCATGCAATATGGAGGTAAACTCAAAATGTTTTTTCTTTCTTTGCTGTATATATAAAATAGTAAATATGACAATGTGTCTCCATTCAACATAGGAAGGGGCTTTATTATCTCTGCTTGCTCAGAATGTGCTTATTGCTTATTCTAGATAGGTAAAAACTGTCAAACTAGATAGACATATACTTTTGGATTAACACAGTAATATATTATCACCAGGTACAGGTGAAGAAAGAGATTATTCTAAAACAGCAGTATTTTAACTACACTTTGTACAAACTTTTAAGATTATTAATAAGTTTTTCAACTCAGTGGACTGGATGTACTAAGGGATAATGCTGTGGTGAAAGGGTAAGTGAATGCTTTTTACAATGAACCTGTAAAGATTCCAGTCTTCTCATGCATTGCAGGATGTACAAAATATTACCCCTATGCTAATACCCTATATCACATATTACACATGGATAAGAGCAAAGTAAATCCCCCAAGCTATGTAAATCACCCCTCCCTGAAACATTATGATAGAACTGCTACCAGTGACTGCAGCAAGGCAGACCTGAACATTACGGCAAACTTTTCCACTGAGATTTGCATTGCCAAAAGATTACAAGTTACTATGTTATCCTATGCTAATAAGACTTTACAGATCACTTACAAAATAGGGCCGTGCCGTAACTACAAAAAACTGAAGAAAATATTCAGGGGACCAAAGAAAACTTGCAAATGTTTTTAGAACCATTACAGAGTGCCGCAGCAGCAGTTAAAGAGACAGTATAGCACCAAAAAACAATAGAAAATAATAAAATGTCAACATTGGTTGTCAGTCCAATTTAAACATATGTGTAATTAAAAAATATAATGTATTATTATGTCCGTTTCATTATACAACATCAAGGGTAGCACACAACACAATATTCAAAGGGTTAATACATACCAGGAAACCACGTGGACTAGGAATAAATGCTCTAATGCATTGTCTATCTATATCAATATAATATATATACAAAATAAAAGGATAATAAAACAAAGTGAGGAGTTAATATGAATTATAATATAATATATTATAATTATAATATACTAGCGAATTGCCCGAAAAAATTGACGGCAATGAAATTGTAAGTGAGCTAATGCTATAGCATTATATATATCTAAAAAACACACAGTATATATATATATATATATATATATATATATATATATATATAAAACACACAGTATATATATATATATATATATATATATATATATATATATATATAAAACACACAGTATATATATATAAAATAAGTTTTTAGTTAGTGAAAATCTTGCTTTTGGATAGATATATACTAACTAAAAACTTATTTAAAAAAAATATGCTATGTGCTTATTTAGACCCCTATTCAATTGGCCAAATTGCAATTGAATGAGGGCCACAGTATATATATATGTATATATATATATATATATGTATCTAAAAAACACACAGTATATATATATATATATATATATATATATATAAAAACACACAGTATATATATATATACATATAAAAAACACACAGTATATATATATATATATATATATATATATATAAAAACACACAGTATATATATATATATATATATATATATATATATATATATATATATATATATATATATATACAGTTGCAAGCAAAAGTATGTGAACCCTTTGGAATGATATGGATTTCTGCACAAATTGGTCAAAAAATGTGATCTGATCTTCATCTAAGTCACAACAATAGACAATCACAGTTTGCTTAAACAAATAACACACAAAGTATTAAATGTTGCCATGTTTTTATTCAACACACCATGTAAACATTCACAGTGCAGGTGGAAAAAGTATGTGAACCCTTGGATTTAATAACTGGTTGAACCTCCTTTGGCAGCAATAACTACAACCAAACGTTTCCTGTAGTTGCAGATCAGATGTGCACAACGGTCAGGAGTAATTCTTGACCATTTCTCTTTACAGAACTGTTTCAGTTCAGCAATATTCTTGGGATGTCTGGTGTGAATCGCTTTCTTGAGGTCATGCCACAACATCTCAATCGGGTTGAGGTCAGGACTCTGACTGGGCCACTTCAGAAGGCGTATTTTCTTCCGTTTAACCCATTCTGTTGTTGATTTACTTCTATGCTTTGGGTCGTTGTCCTGTTGTAACACCCATCTTATGTTGAGCTTCAGCTGGTGGACAGATGGCCTTAAGTTCTCCTGCAAAATGTCTTCATAAACTTGGGAATTCATTTTTCCTTCGATGATAGCAATCCGTCCAGGCCCCGACGCAGCAAAGCAGCCCCAAACCATGATGCCCCCACCACCGTACTTCACAGTTGGGATGAGGTTTTGATGTTGGTGTGCTGTGCCTCTTTTTCTCCACACATAGTGTTGTGTGTTTCTTCCAAACAACTCAACTTTAGTTTCATCTGTCCACAGAATATTTTGCCAGTACTGCTGTGGAACATCCAGGTGCTCTTGTGCAAACGTGCAACAATATTTTGCTTGGATAGCAGTTGCTTCCTCTGTGGTATCCTCCCAGGAAATCCATTCTTGTTTAGTGTTTTACATATCGTAGATTCGCTAACATGGATGTTAGCATATGCCAGAGACTTTTGTAAGTCTTTAGCTGACACTCTAGGATTCTTCTTCACCTCATTGAGCAGTCTGCGCTGTGCTCTTGCAGTCATCTTTACAGGACGGCCACTCCTAGGGAGAGTAGCAGCAGTGCTGAACTTTCTCCATTTATAGACAATTTGTCTTACCGTGGACTGATGAACAGCAAGGCTTTTGGAGATACTTTTATAACCCTTTCCAGCTTTATGCAAGTCAACAATTCTTAATCGTAGGTCTTCTGAGAGCTCGTTTGTGTGAGGCATCATTTACATCAGGCAATGCTTCCGGTGAAAAGTAAACCCAGAACTGGTGTGTGTTTTTTATAGGACAGGGCAGCTGTAACCAACACCTCCAATCTCATCTCATTGATTGGACTCCAGTTGGCTGACACCTCACTCCAATTAGCTTTTGGAGATGTCATTAGTCTAGGGGTTCACATACTTTTTACACCTGCACTGTGAATGTTTACATGGTGTGTTCAATAACAACATGGTAACATTTAATTCTTTGTGTGTTATTAATTTAAGCAGAGTGTGATTGTCAATTGTTGTGACTTAGATGAAGATCAGATCACATTTTATGACCAATTTGTGCAGAAATCCATATCATTCCAAAGGGTTCACATACTTTTGCTTGCAACTGTATATATATATATATATATATATATATATATATATATATATATATATACATATATATATATATATATATATATATATATATATATATATAAATAAATAAATCAAACACACAGTAATATATATATATATACATATATATATATATATATGTATATATATATATATATATATATATATATGTATATATATATATAAATATATATATATATATATATTAAAAAAAACACACAATATATATTTATATATATATATATATATATATATATATACTGTATATATTATAAAAACACAAAGTATATATATATATATATATATATATATATATATATATATTTAAAAAAAACACAGCATATATTCCTCCTGGTATTATTTCCATGCTTGTCTACAATATATCAAAATCCTGGTGCTATATATATGTATTTGCTTTATGTAGTCACATTGGACTTATTTATTCTTATTTCTTTACACTATATAAATACACACATATAGTTTTCTCCCCACACCTATAAAGAGCTCACTCCTGTGGTCCCAGGCCCTATCATGTCCCCTCTCACCTCACATGAAGCCCTATCAGGCTCCACTCACCTGTCCATCCCGGGCAGGCCTGTGTGTACTCGGGGGAGGCCCGTGTATGTTCAGGGCTAGCTGTGCTCCTGAGGGGTCCGCCCGAGGCTAGGGGGAACTTATAGTGAGGCGGCTGCATTGTGGGAGTCTGACCTCACTGCTCGCCGACACACAGCGGCAGCGCCGAAATGGGAGCAGTCACGGACGGTAAGCTGGCTGGGACAGGTGTCTCAACATAGGGGTAAAGAGACACCACATGGCCCGGCACAGTATCTCAGGCCTCCGGGCCATCAGGCAGAGCAGCCGCTGAGCGTACAGCCGGCCCGGCCACTACATCACCGCCAGCCGCTCATAGCTTATAGAGCTGAGGGGCGGCCCAAGCCTACGGAGGGAGGGCAGGATCACAGGGAACCCGGGGCACGGAGAACTGGGGAGAAACACGTCTGTGTGTGGACTTCCGCCAGGAGAGGGGCAGGTTGCGAGACAGAGGGAGGGCCGGGCGGCAAGTTTGTGAAGGTTGCAGATGCTGGCAAGGAGTGCCTGTGGCGCTCCTTGCCAGCAACTGCGGCCCTGTGCGGGGACGTTGGGATGCTCCACCACCGCAAATGCGGCCCCTCGCTTCGCAAGAGGGTCCGCATTTGCGGAGACGTTGGGATGCTCCACCGCCGCAAATGCGGCCTCTCGCTTTGCGTGGACCCGCATTTGCGAGGAACTGCGTCCCTCGCTTCTCGTATGCTCACAACTATATATGTGATATACAAAATAAACCCTATTTTATATATTAAACCTATAAATACAATTGTACGCAGCAGGGATATCCTACAATCATTGCCTGTGTGTGGCCCTCCTTGACAGAACTTGCCCACCCCTGTCATAAAGCCCCCAAATCCACAATGAAATATATCACATGACAATATTCTCATTACAATTTTAAATTACAGCCATAAATAATAAATGCTCCATGGCAAGATTATTATCCAAATAAATGCTGCAATGCAACTTTTTCTACTAAGCGGCTACTTATATTTAACTATATTCTTACTGTGTATAACGTCTATAAAATATAAATGTTATTGTAATTGAAATGTTAACATATGGAAAACATTACTGTGTATGAGCTATACCATTTATAATGAGGAAACCTTGGTACATATGATGAAAGCTCTCAGCAGCCATGATCAGTGCTAGATAACAGGATTTACTCCACTGATAGGTACTAGCACAGACCCCGGGGTCACCACCCCTTATCCACCTTCCTCTTTCTGTCTCTTCCTTCTCTTGGCACAGGACCTGAGAGACACAATCAATAATACACAGACACAAGGTAATGTCTTATCAACTATGCCTCAACATTATTTATATGACAGATGTATATTTATAGCAGTTTAACATAAGCTAAAGGTAGATATTACTGCGAGATATCCTGGTCTATGACAAATGTTTTTTACTTCATATGTATACGTATGTGGTTTGAGCAAACGGAAGCAAACGGAACATATGTAGTTCCTGTGCAGACATAAAAAGAGGAAGTAACAGCATTTACAGCATTTACAGGAATATATTGCATATGCCTTCCTAAAAACTTATTGTAAACATTCTTCAGTGGTCACGTACTTAGTAACAGTGGAAAAATACAATGAGATTAAGACCTTTAATGCATCAAAGCCCCGCAAATACCCTAACACAGTGAAACTAGCAACCACTGTACATTCAGGATTAGTTTTAGATCTGGGCATCAATACTTTGATAGATAGATAGATAGATAGATAGATAGATAGATAGATAGATAGATAGATAGATAGATAGATAGATAGATAGTAAATGAATAGTAGATAATAGATAAAAAATTCTTGGCAAATATACTGGAGTGTGTTGCCAGTTCCTTCTCCAGTAGACAGTGATTTGTGTGACCTCTCTGCTATGACCTGTCCATGTGTTGTGACCATACATGGTAGAGCTCACAGCTTCATCAAAGTACACAAGCACTCTGTAAGAATAATAGCAGTATACATGAATCCACCGTTTGCCCTATTATTTGTATTATAATAAAACCAGCAAAGTAAAAATATACCACTGACTTCTCTAATATTACTAGGGAACTGGAGAGTGGTACTGGCTCAAAACGTTTAGTAGAGATCATAACTTAGTGCCTACCTAAAGGGCAAAAAAGCATCCATTTTGGCTCATTTTTTATGTAGGCGACTTAAATAAATTGCTGTTTTAATAGGCGTGTTGTTCTTTGATTTATGCATCAATATATATTTTGCATTAACTGAGATACAACATTAAAACACTGTTAGCACTATTTTAAACATGTAATTTAGGCATTCACATTAAACTTACATACATATGTGCTAAACACTAGTCTCCATTATTAATACCGTGTTAAAATAATAGCAATGGTGGCAAACATGGTATAATTTAAATTATAGATTATAACTGTGATGCCCAGGAGGACCCAGTAGACTTTTGGGCACTATGGACTTTTGTGGGCCTTGATGGGAACCTGGTACCAGAAAATAGATCCCTCCATTCCCCACCAAGAACAGTGCCCAAACCCCTGAATACCTGGACTGTGGTTGCCATGTTGCCCCAAGATGGATAATGCCCCAAGATGGATAATGTTACTACAGATATGTGGCAACATATTGTGTTACTGCAACACCAAGGGAGACCCTATGACTGTTTTGGACTATTGGACTGGCTTGGGCCCTCGGGTAACATGGATTAGCTGTGCAGTCCCTTTCCACAGGAAGATGTTTTCCAAGCCGGTATACTGGGACTGTGACAGCCATATTGTTATTATGTACCATGTTTAACTGTCTTCCATCTTGGTTATGGTAAACCATGATATGAGTTTTCATTAGTATTACTGTGTTATGTTCATTTATTGATGTATCGATGGTACCCAGTGGTGCACAGTGCATTTTCCCCAGAGAGTTCAATAATGTATGTTACTAGGGTTTCCTGGGGATGTGGGGTACAGGGGACAATATACCCAACTGAGAAAGGTTTAATACTTCAGGAAGGTCTGGTATATGCCAGGAGATAGTGATTATTCAGCCATGAAAGGATTTAAACAAACAGCATGTCTGGAAAGGAAATTACCAATATCACCCACCCCATCTTCCATTTGGCATCCTGAAACCTAGCTCCTTACACCAACGTGTGCATTTCTCATACCAAGTACAAAAGGGCCAGTTAAGTTAGATAGCCTGTTAGGCTCCAGGACCACAGGCGGTGGTTATAAATGCTGACATCATTTGAGGGACAGGCCTTCCACGTGACTAGGGGTGTGAGCTAATAAGGGTTGAAGGAGGTCTGGTTACCAACTTGGATACTGAATATGATTGGGTAGTGTTATGGGTAAATGTGCTGTGTGTTTATCAAAAAAATAGTTTTCTGTCCCATATGGGTTTTTTAGTACTCATATATTCCAATGCTCATGACTTGATAAAGAGAGCTGTACCTGTAAAAGTTTGCAAGTTTTTTTAATTTTTATTCAAATAAAAAGGTATTACTTTATACTGCAATTCTCTGATTATTCATATATATTTAGAATATGTCAAAGACAGAGCTCCTATCTTCCCACCCTCTTCGACAGCCTCCACTCTCCAAAATATGTCACTATTTCCCACAAAACACAAACAAAAATCTAATACACTCTTATCATATCTCATCTCTCCTTGCTGGCCTCCCCATCACCCATCTCTCTTTGCTCTAGTCCATAATGAAGGCCTCCGCTAAACTCATCTACCATACTCAACACTGAGTGTCTGCAGCTCTTATCAGTCAGTCACTCAGCTGGCTTTCCGTAGCCTCCAGAATAAAATTTAAGATCTTGGGCTTAACATATAAAGCCCTCAAAAATAATGCACTCTCTTATATTTCTGCTCTTGTCTCAAAATACTTCCCCAACTGCCCTCTTCTCTCTACTAACAACCTTCTTCTTTCCTCCTCTCTTATCGCCTCTTCTCATTTGTGCCTTGAGGACTTTTCTCGTGCTGCTCCTATTCTATGGAACTCCTTGCCTCACTCTACTAGACTATCCTCCTGCCTCAAATCCTTCAGATACTTAACTAAAAACTCACTTTTTTAAAGAAGCATTTCACCTTCAGCCTTAATATGAGTAATACAGTGTGCCTTACCTTGCTATACCTCACACATACCCTCTAGACTGTAACAGCCTTATTAAATTGTGATTCGGCAAATTGAAAAAGGTTTTATTTAAGCACATAGCATATTTTTTTTACAGAAGTTTTTAGTTAGTGAACTTCTATTCAAAAGCAAGGTCTTCACTAACTAAAAACTTCTGTAAAAAAATATGCTATGTGTTTAAATAGAGCCCTTTTAAATATGCTGAATCGCAATTTAATAAGGCTGTAAGTTTGTAAGTTTCTGAGTTTTCAATCTTATTAGGTGCTTTAGAGAAAGCACTTTGTATGCTTGATTTTAAAATAGCATGGCCTTCCATTCTTTTGTAATTTGTTTGCTTTTGACTTGTATCTATCCTGTTTAGCACTACAGAATATGTTGGTGCTTAATTAAGGTAAATTATATAAATAATTTAAAACAATGTATGGTGGAGCGCTTCTATTGGTCTTTTGCCCACCATATTATAAATGATTGTTGTGGTGAACTACCTACTCATAAGGTCCACAACACAAGCTGAGATCCTGCTCCATGTTGATGATAGCCAGTAAGCTTGAAACAGCAGCACATAAATAGAATATTTAGCTTGTGTTTAATCCAACCTTGGCTTTGCATTAAAGCTGTATAATGCAGCGGGCATAAGCTTAAAGGAAGCCATGTTTAAAAATGCCTATTGATTGAAAGAGCATTTGTAGGCACATTTGCATGTCCCAGCTCAGCTTCCCAGAATGCAGTGTAATAACTGTTTTTCTCGGAATTCTGAGCTGGAAGCTGGTTTTATTTAACTTGCTTTAGACATTCAAATGTGAACACAGATGTACTATTCATTTACTATCTATCTATCTATCTATCTATCTATCTATCTATCTATCTATCTATCTATACGGTGGAGGGCTTCTATCTCTCTTTTGCCCACCATATTATAAATGATTGTTGTGGTGAACTACCTACTCATAATTTCCACAACACAGGCTGAGATCCCGCTTCATGCTGATGATAGCCAGTAAGCATGTACATGGATTGAATACTCGGCCTGTGTTTATTTCAACCTTGGCTTTACATTGAAGCTGTGTAATACAGCATGCATAAGCTTAAAAGAAGCCATGTTTGATAATGGCTATGCAATGAAGAGTGAGGCATTTGTGGTCACATTTGTGTGTCCCAGCTTAACTTCCCAGAATGCAGTGTAATAACTGTTTTTCCCGGAACTTTGAGCTGGAAGCAGGTTTTTTAACTTGCTTTAGACATTCAAATGTGGACAAAGATGTACTTTTTATTTACTATATTTCTCTCTCTCTCTCTCTCTATATATATATATATATATATATATATGTATATATATATATATGTTGTGTAATACATATAGTAGATACATATTTATTTACATATTTGTTGTTGTTGTTCCGTCCTTCAGTTGTGTCCGTATGGACAGCATCACGAAAGCACAATATTTATAGGATGTTTATAGGAAATGGGCATCTAAATGGCAGATGAGAGTTAATACAAATAAATGTAAAGTTATGCATCTGGGAAGGAAAAATAGCCATGCAATTTATAATCTTAATGGAGCAAATCTAGCGGTATCTGATATTGAAAGGGATTTTGGGAGTACTAGTGGACAACCACCTAGGTAACAGTGCTCAAAGCCAAACAGCAGTTGCAAAGGGAAATAAACTACTAGCATGTATTAAGAGGGGTATAGAAGCAAGAGAAGCAACTATAATTCTACCACTATACAAATCTCTAGTACGCCCAAATTTGGAATATGTAGTACAATATTGGGCACCACTTCAACAAAAGGACATTTTAGAGCCGGAAGAAGTAAATAGAAGGGCAACAAAACTAATAAGGGGAATGGAGGGACTAAGTTATGAAGAATTAAACTTTTTTTCTCTTGAAAAAAGGCGTCCAATAGGAGATATGATTACATTATATTAATACATCTAGGTGCAGTATAAAACTTTGTCAAGTGAGCTTTTTGTGCCAAGAGGTTTTAAACTGACAAGAGGGCATCCTTTGGGGTTAGAAGTAAAAAGAAAAAAGAAAGATAAGGGTTCTTCACAGTAAGAGTGGTTAATTTGTGGAATTCTCTACCAAAGGAGGTGGTGACAGCGGATTTGATAGATCATTTTAAAAAGGAACTGGATATATTTTTAATTAAATAGGGCATTCAGGGTTATCCTAGTTAATTAGAGAGGGAGTATTGATCCAGAGAGAAATCCGAACATCAGTATCTGGGGTCAGGAAGGAATTTCTATTTTTCCCTTTTGAGACTATTGGCTAAGTTTCACTGTTTTTGTTTTTCTGTCTGTCTTCCTCTAGATCAATTAACAATCAATCCACATATTGTAGATCAGAGGAGATCTTAAAATGGTTGAACTTGATGGACTAAAAGTCTTTTTTACCCTCAATTGCTATGTAACTATGTTGTGTCTCTGGTTGTACTTATCCATATGGTTTTCTTGTCAAAGATACTGGAGTGGGTTGCAAGTTCCTTCTCCAGTGACTGCAATATGTCTGACCTCTCTGCTATGACCTGCCCATCTTCGGTGACTCTACATGGTATAGCTCACACCTTCATTGAAGTACACAAGCTCCTTCACCACAATAGTCTTTGCAATATATCTTTACATCTCACTTTTTAAAATGTATGCAGTGTGGCATAAAGCTTATTTTACGTTGATTTATAAATTACAACATAAAATGATAACAATTTTTAATACCAGCTCTGCATTTTGATTTACTTTTTTGGTGAACTCTGCATTTTACACTTTGAATGAAATGCATAAAATATATGTTTTCACAATCAATACATATCATTAAATATTGGTATAAGTATTAGATATCTGCAGTGTAACTTCTTGTTACCTTTTTAAATCTATGTTTTGATGTATAAGGTTATATACCTTTCTATGAAATAAACTGTTTGTAGTATATACAAATAATTATTAACAGGAACCAAGTTTAAACAAATGAAATGCAAAAACCCTTCACTCAACAGTCTAATTAATGTGATGATTGTTCTAAAACAAATTTACATAATAATTGAAGATTTAGCTCTCTCTAATTTCCCTTTTGTTTTATTAATAAAACAGGAACAAATATATCTATTTTAATCCTTGCTAAATATCTGAAATGAAAACTGTTCTGTCAAAAATTAGTCCAGTTGGAAGGAGGAAAAAAATCAGTTGGAAAAAATGTATTCAGTTGTGTATTGATGTAGTTTGGTAACTGTTTAATAGCATGATGTATGCTGTATGTGTCAAAAGTCAAGCACTGTATAAGTGATTTTAACTGGATATATTGAGGGACATGCACTAAGGTGCATCCTATAGTCACAGGGGACACAGGAGCGAGTATTCTGTCAAATTTATGTTGCAGAGAACAGGTAATTTAGTATTTAAATTAGTTCCCCAACTTTGAACCTTTCCTGTAGCCACGCATTACCCTCCATAAGCTACTTTTGTCTTCCTGGAGTAGCATGTGGCACAGGTAGTATCTCAGAAAATACTACCTTGGAGGTCCTTGTTTTAAGCTTGTTCCCTAGTTCCCTAAAATCATTCTTTAGGACACTCCATCTTCCACTAACTTTGTCATGGGTACCAATATGTACCAAGACCGC